>PISX010013519.1:0-31875 GCA_004024625.1 Mellivora capensis | reverse complement strand
TCCTCTAGTTCCATCCACGTCGTTGCGAATGGCAAGATTTCATTTCTTTTGATGGCTGCATAGTATTCCATCGTGTATATATACCACATCTTCTTTATCCATTCATCTGTTGATGGACATCTAGGCTCTTTCCATAGTTTGGCTATTGTAGACATTGATGCTATAAACATTCGGGCGCACGTGCCCTTCTATTACTACTATTGCTATGATGACCTTTTACTAGTAACTGTTGTGCCCATCTTCTAGCCATATATAAGTTTGACACCCTTTTTTTTTTTAAGATTTTCTTAGAGAGCACAAGTAGAAGGGAGGGGTGAGGGAGAGGGACAAGCAGACTACCCACTGAGCATGGAGCCTGACGTGGAGCTCCATCCGAGGAGTTTGAGGTCATGACCTGAGCTGAAGTCAGATGCTGAACCGACTGGGCCACCCACACGCCCCAACATGATCATGATCACTTTTAAATAACTTTGCTTTTTTTAAAAAATTTTTTATTTTTGAGCATGGGGATTAATTATCATCCCTTTTGTAATTATCTAGCACAGAGTTCTGATATATTCTTGTTCTTAGTGCCTTGAGTATTATAGAACAAAGAACAAGAAGAACAAGAAGGCTGCTTATGTGTTGATCGGGAATGAGCACAAGGAAATAAGACCTTCATAACTGCAAGATGAGTGCCCCTCCCCTTTTTTAAAGATTTTATTTATTTATTTGACAGACAGAGATCACATGTAGGCAGAGAGGCAGGCAGAGAGGAGGAAGCAGGCTCCCGGCTGAGCAGGGAGCCCAATATGGGGCTCGATGCCAGGACCCTGGGATCATGACCTGAGCCAAAGGGAGAGGCTTTAACCCACTGAGCCACCCAGGTGCCCTGATGAGTGCCCTCTGGTCAAGGTTGTAGTCAGTAGAGAGAACCCCAACCATGGCTGTCTTTTCAGCCCACCCGCAATGGCAGTACCCATCAGAGGAAGGGAATCAGCACTCTTCAAAGGCATGTGGACCTTAAATAAAATATTGGACAAATTATCTAACTTGTTTTTTTTAACTTGGTTAAGAAAAAGACGTGGTTTTCTTCAACTTGTTGCCACTATCAGCTTACTTTTTTATCATTTGTTTCATCACAAAAGGAAAAACACACTTTGCCAGATCCCTTGAGAATTAAAGATCTTTAAACACTAGTAAGAACTATTGAGATTTAAGTGGAATAAATGCAAAAACAGAATTTTTAGATCTCCCTCAGAACAATGACCTCATTTCTTTCTTCAAAGGGACAAGTATATGTGGCAGAGAAGTAGTGAAAGGGAACCTTGGAGACATCCCTGCCCTCTGAATTGCTGACCCTGAAGCCAAATACCGAACTTCTGCATTGAACTTTGAGAGCTTTCAGTGACTTTAAAAATGATTCTGATTCTTATTTTTGACATTATTTCTTCACTACTGAGACTACAACAGCCAACTTATTACGCAGTGGTCACCTTAGAAGTTCAAGTCCTCCCCCTTGCCTGAGTACTTTGATCCTATCTCAAGGAGACATACAGACTGATTCCACTTGGCTTGTCTGCCTCTGTCCAGGTACCACAGTGTCAGTGCATTGGCTCTGATGTGTCTTAGAAGAAATACACAATTTTTCAAAAATTTATTTTTTAATTTAATTTATTTATTTGACTGACTGCTTGGGATTTGTTTTCCACTTGGTGCAAGGCAAACAGTTACATGGTGTCAAGAAAGCTTGCGTAGGGCTTGGATAGTGAAGAATGGGGCTCTCTCAACTTCCTTTTTGATGTTTCACTGTCTGTTATAAAAGAACCCAACATATATATATGTATATGTATGCATATATATATATATATATATATATATATGTTGTACAACATATGTATATATTACCCCCCCTTAGGCATTTTGTTTTATTGCTCAGTCCTGTCTTTTTTAAGAAAAAGTAAAATTAGAGAAAGAATTCAGTTAGACCCCTCAATCTCTAACTAGAACATATGTCTGGAATTCACCTGATCAGTATGAGAGGAGTTGCTGCTTATTCACTTATATTAACTGCAAGTACTGTGATGTTGCTTTAAAGATATCCAAGAGTTTGGGATTTCTATCATTAGCATGCATATCTGATGATAATATTAGTTGAACAATAATGATTATTTTAAAACTTTTATTTTCCAAAAGCAATTTGCAATATAGCTCCTAGAAATTGGAATCTGGTATAAATACTCCATGATTTGAATCTAGAGTGGTATTAACCTGTTTTCTAAATTGTTTAAATAATAAGCTGGTACTTTTCTGGTTTAAGGTATACTCACTCACCTGTCCACTAATGTGAATGAAATATATGGTGGGGGTTATTCAGGGTTATGTCTGTTATAGCAGAGAACAGAGTCATAGTATAATTTACTCAATAACTCTATTGAATTACAAAATAACCTACATCCCTTATAATTTAGGAATCCCCAGAATCCTCAAAAGATAATATCAAGATTGTGTCACACTAAGTGTGTTCACATATTTTAACTTCCTTAATATACAACTTATAAAAATGCGTTTTCATTATTATATTTAGTGTTCAATATATATTCCAATTAATGTTTTAAATTTCTTTGTTAGCATGTTTACTGAAGTAGTGTATATGTATATTTTAATTTTATTTTCATTAATAGTTATAGTATGATGTAACATCACTCAAAGAAGTGATTACATTTTTCTTTTTTTTCTTATCACCTTAAGATGGCATCAGGTTTTACTATTCATTTAAAGTTTTGAAGTAATGCATTTAATATGCTTATTTCTAGAAAAAAGTTTTTTTGACTAAAATTAATTAGAATTGTGGACATTAGCTTGTGTTCCTTCAGATGCACTCTCTGTCCTTCACAAGGGGTACTCTTGGTTTCTGCCCTTTGGTTGGACTTAGCTGGAAGGAGCACTAGCTGGAGATAGGAGTGAGGGAGGAGAGTGAGGTCAGGCATTTATTTCTCTTGCTAATTTCTTTTAATATCTCCTTGGTTCTATTGCTTCCTAAGACCAAGTCTGTAGCTGAAGTATAAGAGTCCTATCCCCTCAGCTGTTTCATTCTGGATTGTCCATCTTTAAGCCTCCTCACTAAACCCTGTAGCTTCTCAATACCAGCCCTTTTGGTGTCCCTACGTTCTGCCTGGAATTTAACAGAAGACCTATTATTAAATTACCTTTTCCAAATTACCAAATTGGAAAATGCCATCTGTTGTCTACCTGTGTGCTGATTGACCAAGTGTCAATAAACAGTAGCTCTTTATTCCAGCTGTAAGTCAAGTATATTTGTATTACATGTTTATTTGGAAAATCAAAAAGGTTTGTTTCTTATTGTGTTATGTAACAATAGTCAGTAAAATTGCCCAGGAAAAACAACCCATGCAATTCAAACATTGTATCTCTAACTTGCAAATTTTCTTCAAATTTTCTAAAGGATCAAGCCTCTGACCCAGTTATATATCACATGTGGAATCAAGTTGTATGCATGACATAAATTTAATAACATCATGTGTCCGTGTGTGTGTGCAAGATCAGTATGGAAAACATATCCAGTAAATGTCTTCGACGGAAAAAGCCTTTTTGACATTATTATGATTTTTTTTCCCTAAACCCTAAGATTTGAAGGATCAGAGTGGGCTTGCCCAAGGAGTATATGGATATGGAGTGAAAGGAGAACAGAGATTTCCAGCATTGATAAAAGATTAGAAACTAAAGAAAACTTAAAATAAATTGAATAAGGAACAAAGGCCAAAGTGAAGCTTGAAACTTAGATTCTTCAACAGGGGACACTGAGAAAGAAAAGGTAGACTTGAAAGAGGAATGGTACTAATAATGTTACTATATTTTTATGCCTATATTGAGCCCTCACGGTGGGCCAGCCACTTTGAGCATGACTGTTCTTTTTCTCATTTTATACTTGAGAAAAGTGAAATGAAGAAAATTCTCCAAAATTCTCTAGTAAAGCAAAGAATTTTAGACCTAGTCCTCTCTGAGCTTATGCCTAGGTGTGGTATCCAAATTCATGCTATTTAACCTCTTTAAATGAAAATTCAATAATACAGGTAAGAGCCACCTTCTGTCTGCAGAGTCAAATGATGTGGTCAGTCTGTCTTTATGGTGTGTCAAAAGATCATAAAGCAAAGCAGGGAGTGAAAAATCTGTGTAGACACTAAAATGGCCTCCAAGGCTGTAACAAAACCAATGGATACTGGATGGGTCCAAGTAGACCTAAATCTCCCAAAAAATAGTTGGAGAATCTTAGACTTCAGTTCCTGAAGTTCAAGGAATCTTGAAGTCTCTGTCATGTAAGGATAGAAGGGGGAATATTTAATTACCAGGCTCGTGATTGGATTGGAAGGTCCTTCATATTCTCCTCCTGCTAATATATGCATTTATTTTCCATGTCTGGGCTCTTAGTTTGTATTTTTTAAATTTTTTTTAAAATAAGTAACTCATTTTGATTAAGTGAATACAAGTCAATTATACTTTTACTTACTTAACGTCTGATATTTGCTAAGACCTGTAAGCTTGCTTTAAATTTGCTTGCTTTAAATATATACAGTTCTGTGGCTAGATATTTCTTGTATTGTACTTCTGATTATAACCTATCTTGGAAAAGCCTGAAATTAAAGGCTTACTTGCTGGGTAGTCATAAAGAAAACCTTAAAAACAACAATACACAGAAATATTTCCACTAGGATTAGTGAAAAATTGTGTGTATGTGTGATATTATTAAGGATTTATTTTTCATCATAAAACATATTTCAAGATAGAGTATGGGTGAGTACTCAAACATTGGGAAAAATAAGCTTACAAAATTAATCCTTTTTAGAACCATGTTTTTTGAGGTTGATCAAAGCATGTAATAGTCACTGCAGATATTCCTGAGTATTGAGTACTGTCCCCATTAATAATTAAAATGTTTTAGACATTCCAAGACATAAACCCCTTGCTACTTATGTTGCTAAGTTTATTTTTTGAGCCAACAACCGAACATAACCAAGGTACACACCAAGTTTCTCCTGGTTGTCTGATACAAACGCAATGTCCTTCTTTTCTTCTCCTTTTCTGTCTTTGTTACTTTACTGTTTTATGATGAGATGTCTTGTCATTTGTAAAATCAAGTCATTGAGAAGCCACTCTATGATCTTATGTTTCCAAAACTTTTTAGCCATGTATGTGTTGGTCTGACTTATATTTTAATGATTGAGTTGTTCAGAGAGGATGTGCAGAATATTCTTCCTGGGGAAATGTAAGAAGAGTGAGTATGGATCACAATTTGCAATATTTTTATGTCTTTATCCTAAGGAACAATACACAAATCTCTCTGTTTTCTAACTTTCTTGAACACAGAGCTTAGTATTAATGTTAAAGG
This sequence comes from Mellivora capensis, assembly GCA_004024625.1. Taxonomy (NCBI): domain Eukaryota; kingdom Metazoa; phylum Chordata; class Mammalia; order Carnivora; family Mustelidae; genus Mellivora; species Mellivora capensis. The sequence goes on along the minus strand of PISX010013519.1, from coordinate 26,489 downwards.
TTGCTGTTGATGTTTGTTTCATTTTTGAGGAATTCATATACTCTAATGCCAAAGGAGACATATTTACCCCATAAAACCTCCTGATTTGAAACTTAATGAAATGGCTTTCACAAAAAACAAAATAACTTTTCTTTGCCCATACCTACGCATATTTACATTTAATAATGGCATTAGGTATCTTTTGAAAGGATTCAAAATAAACTAATTAAAAGTGGGTAAATTTAGAAAGGAAACTTTCACTGGTGTGAAAACATTTTAATAGCTATAAGTATTTGTGTGTGTTTTCAGATTTATTTCTTTTAGGATTTTTAGGCCCATCCTTTCCTTACAATTTTAGGAAGTGGAACCACCTTTTCAAAAAGAAACTGTATCTACTATAGCAAAGGTCACCTATTTGGACAGACATCAATAATACTAGCATTCAGGATAGTGATTTTTTTTTTCTCCCTGTTGACAGGCTTAGGGAGTATTACATATTATTAATATGGCTGACTAATTCCTAATTAGGAACTCATTAGCAGCTCTACAACTGTAGAGTTTGATGGATTTGCAGCCAATCTTGAAAAAGGTCATAATAAATGACCTCGGGCCCAAGACTTTCCCATCTGTCTATCATTTAATATCATTTTTTTAATGCTGGAAAATATAATCAGTCTGGTTCCCCTTGGGAAAGTATATGAGGTCTTTTTCTTCCAAGATTACTGTATTTAATAATATGTTGATATTAATGCATTGTTGGTTTTTTATTTTTAATAGGGCATTTCCACTCTTTGTATCTCTTATATGACTTAGCCATTCTTCCTCTTAGAAAATATTGGTTAAAGGTAGATATGGATATATCAACTTGTGAGATACACACATTAATTCAGAATGTTGAGATAAACAAAAAGAAAATGACATGTTGGTGATTCCCATAGCAACTGTAGAATGTACAACATAATGCATTCACGGCTCCAAAGGGAGCATTTTCACATCAACAAAAGATATATTATTAAAACAAATGTTTTAATTATTGTCATTCTTAAAAGCCAGAGAGGCATATCTATTTCCTAGAGTGATATGGTGCAGAACTCTAAAAAGTAAATCATTTTAATTTAAAATTTAACAGTGGTATACCTAAAGTTTCAAATTATGTTAACCTCAGTCATATATTAAAATATGGAATGAGTTTTCTTTTCCTTTTTTCTGTTTTCTCTTTCGGTTAGGTTCAGATTTATGTAATTTAGGGAGAGCTTGAAGTTTAATGGGGACAGTTTTGAAATCTTAAGTTCCCCTATGATGTCTTGAAAATTTTCCAGTGAGTTTAATGAGATATTTGTTCTACTTGTGCAGAAACAGTAGACAATGTTAAACAGATATTTTTACTTTAATTTTTTTTGTCAAGCTTTCTGTAGATAAGAGCAAAGCAGCCCCATACAGAACAACAGAGGGAAGAAGTATGTGGTTGCAGAAAAGTTCCTCTCTCTTCCAGTGTCTTCATTTTAAGAATTATACAGTTTTAGATGTAGAAGTGGAGAATGAGATTACCAAGTTCTTTTGTTTTTTTCCCCATTTCCTTGTTTTCATGTTTTGCTCCCAGAATGGAACTCAGCTTTCATGCCTGATAGGTTCTTCCTAGTAAACTATGGTAAGTTCCAGTTCTTTGTTATTCATTCATCAAAGACTTAATGAGCCGGTGTTAGGTGCTAGACTCTGATAGGACTGGGTATAGAGAAATTATAGGCAAATGTTATGATTGTCCAATGGAGTTAATCAGGCACAGAGGATACACATGCAATAAAAAATTAAAATAATGGATAGTGGACATTGAGATGTGAAAGAACAGAGTGCTAAGGGGAACATTAAAAACCTAAGCAAGTCTGTGGGGCTTAGAAAATCCTTTTCCCAGTGACATGAAATGTAGGCTGAGGCCTGGTATAGTCTGTTTAGGCAATTTCATAGGTTACTTTTAAACTCAGAGATAGGGAGGAAAAAATCCACCATCTTCAAATCTATTTAAAACAAAAAAGGTTACACTGGTATTAGGCAGGTTGCAAACCTTTACATTTGATGGCTTATTTGAAACTCATCTTGTTCAGTTCATTTATGTATCTATTTTTCACTCTAGAAAAGGAACAGTGCTTTTTTAAAAGTGGGAAATAGTAGGAGGGAGAAAGATTTAATGTATATTTAGTCAATAAATTTCACATGGTTTATGGACAGCTACCCAATATAAATTGAGGGGTGGAACCTAAATGATGTATATTTTTGTCAAAGGTCTAATTGAAAATGGGAATAAACAGAAAAGAACTTTATAAGAGCCACTCTTGTATGGTCTCATGATAGCTGAGGCTCAAAGAAATAAGAGACTGAAAAAAGAGGGTCTGAGCTGCCCAGCCATTGAATGCAGGACCTTGTGAGTGAATGAACAACTGTTAGTACAGTGGTTGCACAAAAGTTGGAGTTCTTTAGAGATTAAATAAACTGGAAAGAGATGAGAAAGTGTCTCAGATGACAGGCTTCAACCAGGCTGAGTTTTCCCTTCAGGTCTCTGGGAGCCACTGACAGGTAATAAGCAGCAGCGGGATGGAGCCCATGAGCCAGTCATACAGGAAAAGGTAGAAAATTACAAAAGGTGTAAAAGAAAATGCAGTTAGTAAAGGACCAGAAATCAACTAGTTGGTGTAGGAAAATACTCAGCCAAGGAAAGGTGGCATATTTGAACGAAGGCTGTCTGGTACAATACTATTCAAATCCCAGTGCTTGCAATGTGAGAGATTGTTCCTAAATTGTCTGACCTGTGTTCATCTATCTCCACCAAGAGTGAAAAAGTGCCGTGCGGACAAGGTCCATACCTCATAATTATTTAGCAGCTCCAGGTTTATTTGAACAATAATGATGTGAGAGCAGACATTTGGAAAATACTCTTTCGCCAATCCAGTAGAATTTAGTTATTAAGATGCTGTACTCATTGCCCTGAACTGACACTTTATGACTCTAACTTGAGATTATGTAGACACTGACTCTGACCAGCAGTCACACTGGATGTTCAGTCAATGCACACGTTAGCAGCATTTAGCTTAAATGAGACATTCCAGAGCTATAGTCAGAATTATCCTTCCCATCCTTTTTTTTTTTAAATTTTTAAAGATTTTATTTATGTATTTGACAGACAGAGGTCACAAGTAGGCAGAGAAGCATCGGGGGAAGCAGGCTCCCTGCTGAGCAGAGAGCCCCATGCGGGGCTCGATCCCAGAACCCTGGCATCATGACCTGAGCCGAAGGCAGAGGCTTAACCCACTGAGCCACCCAGGCGTCCTTACCCTTCCCATCCTTACGAGCTTATTTAAAATGTCATTTTCTCTAAGAAAACTTCTCAGACCAGGTCATGTCTTTTTTCTCATTTAGAATTTAATTAAATCATAAACTATTAAAATATTTGTTCAAAGTTGCCTTTCCTTAGCAAAAATAAACACTACAAGTAAAGGAAGAAACAGTATAGGTTTAATTCACCAGTTTTACTTTTTTCCAGCACCCTCCCATAATATTTTGTTCATATTTGTGAACAATGTTCACAAACAAAAAAAAAAAACACATTTGTGAAATGATTACAGATAATAATAAATGTGGCATAGAGTTTGGGAAACATGTTTGTTTCTTAGCCATACTGTTATCTGGTAATGGGACACTTTTCAAGCCAGGTAAGGCCCCTTGGTACTCATTTTCTTCTCTCTTATATACGTAACCAACTTTGTTGTGTTGTTCAAATGAGATAGTGAGTGTGAACTTGAGCTCTAATCACTGTCTACAAACTAGTTTTGGGAGGTTAAGTAACTCTTAAAAAATCTGTGAAGTGAAAATGTTGAAAAATTAGTGGTATAACACAGGGCACTTTGACAGGCAAATAGAGAAGCAGTTTAATTAATGGTTAAGAGCTAGAGTCTGGTTGCTGATGTTTGACACCTGGCTCTAAGCCCAACTGGCATTTGATCTGAGGAGGTTGCCCTCTTCCAGCTTCTGTTTCCTCATCTGTTAAGCAGGCTGTAGTAAGAACTAAATATATGGAAACGCAGCAAACATTTAGAACATTTTGGGGTATTAAATAAGTGCTCACATGTAACATGATCAAATGCAGGATTTGAGAAATTTACTTGAGATCCATAAGGTGGAAGTTTTAGAGGAGGACAAGATATTGGAAGGTAGAGCCATTTGGAGTCCAGTCTAATTATTCAAAAATAAATGGGGCTGGTGTGCATGAGAATCATGGCAGAAAATGTGGAAAGAAATGCAGGCTGTCAGTTTTCCAGAGTATGTAATCAGCAGAGGATGAGAAGGTATTAGATTTAGGGGATGAAGACCAAGCTGTGATCTGCAGGATTTTGCTTGATCAATTGGATGGCTGTTGGTGCTAGTTACTGAGATTAAAAGGCAGCAGCGATAGGTACGTTCTGTTTTGAAGCTGTTGAGTTAGAGCTGCCTAAAGGACCCTCAAAGAGAGCTACCCAGTAGAGTTTGATATATGGCTCTGAAATAAAAGCAAAATATCTGGCATGAGGAACACATTCTAAACAAAAGATGAAACAGGAGAACGGTGAAAGGAAGGGTGTGTTATGCATGGAGAACAGTTAAAATTGAAGTCCTAAGTTATGTTTTTATGCAGATGAAATGGCCAAGGGTTAGGAAGAAGTTGGAATTAAAAGAGAAATCAGAATTTGTAGGAGAGAAATAGAAGGTGGAATTCAAAGCATAGATCCAGGCAAAAATTATAACTCTGTCACTGGCATAAAGGAAAAGCACATATATTTGGATATTTAGGATGAGATGGAAGTTTTTCTTTACGCTGTGTATTTTCTATAGCTGTGTAACAAATTACCACATCCTCAGTGGCTTCAGATAATGCCCACTTACCACCTCACATTTCTGGAGGTCCCATGTTTGAGGGAGTCAGCTCAGGGTCTCACAAGGCAGGAATCAGGGTGTCCACCAGTGTGAGTTCTTATTTATAGGCCTGGGGAACAATCTATTTTTTTCATTCAGACTGTTGACAGAATCCATTGACTTGAGGTTTTAGGACTCAGATCCCTGTTTCCTTATAGACTGAAAGCCAGGATCCACTATTTGCTACCAGAGGTTTCCGCTTCCTTCTCCCATGGCCCCTTCCATCCTCAAGCCCCAGTAAGCATATCATATCCCCTTCAGGTTTCTTCCTCCCTGCCATCCCCTGACCTCCTCTTCTGCCTCTGCTTTTAAAGCTCATGAGATCACATTTAGCCTGTCGGATAATCTGGGATTATCTCTTTAACTTAAGGTAAACTGGTTAGTAACCTTAATTACATCTGCAAAGTATCTTTGCCGTATAAAGTAACACATTCACAGGTATTCTATCTTCTCATATGCACAAACTGGGGCTTGAAATGTTTGGGGGAAACAAAATTCTACCTACCAAAAATGATTTTTGCCCTGCCTGTGGAGTAAGAGGAAAAGGAGGAAAATGTAGGAGTAAAGTAAGAGAGTGAGTAAAAAGAAAAGTAAAGAGGGAAAACATTGTTTTTTCCCTTGCTTGCTGCTGCTTCTCCTCCTACTTGATCTAGGCTTGAACCACTTTTGGTGGCTAGTTCCAGTCTTTGTAGCATTATACTGACATAATATGGGGGCTTCTGTCTTCTTTCCATCTCTAAGCTATTATAGTTTACAGTCCTCCAAAGGTTCCCACTTTTGCTATCCTTAATGATTTGGACTTATATGTATTTTCATGTACTTTGTCATTTTTCTGAATTTGTGGTAGATGGGAGAGATTATGGTATTAGGTCCACATCTTGTAAGGGAATTAGAATAGTGTAAAAGTGAATAGCATTCCAATGACTTTAGGCAATTAAGTGAAAAAGAAAAGGTTAAATATTTGTATTAATTTAGAAATATTTTTACTTTATTATCTATATCATGATACAGAAATGTAGTCTTATTACATGTCAAGCATTTTAAATTATGCTTAATATACTCAGTTCCTAATTAATTTTTTCTTAAATAGTATTTGAAATCCATTAAACTGTTTAAGCTGTTCAACTTGCAAATAGGGATCAGTATATTCTATCTTCATTAAAGCTATTCATGGGATGAGTTTGAACCACTATGTTAAGCAATATTAAGTGAGAAAGTGAATTAAAAATAAAATGAAAATGATATTTTATTTAGAGATTGAATTAGCAAAAGTTAGTATAATAAATTTTAATTGTTGAAATTCAGTTCTTTTAAAAAGTACTTAAAAGGTATGATTAGTAATTTTAATCATATAAAACTCCTATTAATCTCTCACCATTATATTCATGTTGTATCTGCATCATAATTAGTGATTTTTACCTTTATGTTTTTCCTTTATATTATGAATTTTAACAGTTGTCCAACCATTCATTTTGGATAAAAGAGACCTGTTTCCCTTTCCTCTCTGTAAGAGCTAATGTGTAAACAAAAACCAGCTTTATATTCTGACAAGCTAAATATTTTTTAAATTTTCTGAATTATGTTGCTTGATAGTGCCAGATGTAGAAGAGGAAAATGTGACCCTTCCCTTTTTGGGATTTCGGTTAGAATTCTTTGTTTTTCTTTCTTTTCCTTTTGTTCATTACCACCTCGTCGTACAAAGATCTAAGGTGATTTAAAAACACACACCAAAAATAACAATTTATCAAGAAAAATACTAAGTTAAGAATTTATTTCATCTTAAAGTGTAGCATTTTTCTAAGGTCTGAGATATGGATAAACATTGTAATCAATGTGTACATTTAATATTTTTCTGAAAATATTAAGTCATTATTTATCTTCTAATTGGTGCCATTTTAGAATGAAAATTTAAGAAAAATCAGTAAAGTCAGGTTTCTTAAAGCATATATTTGTAAACTACACATTAAAATTATTGTTAAATTTTCTTTAGGCTTCCTGGGAACCAGAGTAAAAGAGGTGAGGCAATCATTAGGTAGCTCTCATAAGATAAGGCTTTTAAATTATTTCTGGCCACTGTGACTCTGTACAGGTATACCTCACCCCTGCCCCCAGAGCACTGGCATTGTGTTAGCCCCTGTGCCCAAGAAGCTACTGATGACGGCTGGTATTGACTATAAATACACCTTAGACAAAGCCTTCATTGCCACCTTGGGCAAATTTGCCAAGGCCACTTTTGATGCCATTCCAAGACCTATAGCTGCCTTACCCCTGACTTCTGGAAAGAGCCTCTGTTCATCAAGTCTCCCTGTCAGGAGTTCACGTAACATGTTCGAAAAACCCACACCAGAGTCTCTGTGCAGAGGACCCAGGTTCCAGTTGTCCATTCATAGTTTTACATGAGAAAAATAGAGTGAATTAAACTTGTTAAAAAATTAAGTATTTCTTGAAGTAAAGATTATTTAATTATTTATTTGAGAGAGAGCAAGAATGAGAGAGTACAAGCAAGGGGAGTGGCAGAGGGAGAGGGACAAGGAGGCTCCCCGTTGAGCAGGGAGCCCCACTCGGGGCTCTATCCCAGGACCCTGGCATCATGACCTGAACCGAAGGCAGACACTTAACTGACTGAGCCACCCAGGTGCCCCTTGAAGTAAAGATTTTTATTGAAATAACATTTATCACAACTAGGCCTTCTATTCCTTCTGCTGTTGAGAAGAGGCAAGTTATTTTCGTTTCCAAGGAGAAATTGGAAGTATGAAATTAACTCAATCAGTGGGTATTTAATTAACCAAAAAGAGTCATTTAGGGTCTATTCTAGGACAGGACAAACTCCTCAGGGACTTCTGCCGGGGCTTTTAGAAGAGTTGATTCTAAGCTAGAGTAGGTGAGAAATGCTCAAATTGTAACTGATGGGCATGTCACCAGAATGACCAGTGAACTCTTCAAGGACATGAGAAGTCAACAGTCCAGGGTAACAACTGGCTGGATAAAAAGAAGGGGCGCTGGGTAGATAGTAAGCGTAAGTATCTGTAGATGATAAGATGGTAAATAGATAAACATAGCAGAGTGCATACATATCAGGGCAAGAGGTTCTGAACAGAATTGATAAGTGATAGAAGATTATGAGAAGCTGGTGTCTTTAAAGTAGAGAGTTCCACTGTCTTTATTATGCCAGGTCACGGTAAGACAAAGGCTCTCTGGAAAAAGAGTGAATTGTGCTTGTCCTTGAAGACAGAATATGTTACTATGGAACATAGAGAAGTGAAGAGAAGCAACATAATTAAGTTACAAAAATAAAGACAACAGAGTCTTTGGATTTGCAGTCAGACCTAATCTCTAGTAGCATTTTGGCTTTCTACAAGATAATGGAGTAGACAGATAAGATTTAATTAAAAAATCAGTTACTAATAATTGAGTATTTTGTTGTATATATTTTTTAGGAATTAATAGCTTATGATTTTTAGGTTGTGAAAAGTTCATGGTTCTAGTAAAATTATAAGTGAACTCTGACTAAAAGTAAGAATTTCCAGTTGAGTTTATGCATCCAGACTTCCAAGAGTATTAAAAGGAATCAACAAAGCTTCCCTTTATTATTGGCAGGGTTCCCCCCCTTTTCTTTTCTTCTCTTTTTTTTTTTCTTTCATAGTTTGCTTTGATTTTATTTTGTCTGACATTCAGTGCTATTTGAATCATTGAAATTATAGACCCACATCTGTGATAAAAGTTTCTGAGAGACTTAGGAAGTTAAACAGCACTTTATTAACTAATCACAGATTTTGTGTGTAGCTTTTGTTTCTTCCTCATTGTATTAACCACAAGACTTTATTCCCTCTAGAACTGTAAATCAGAGAATCTTGGGCTATAGATAGGAGCATTAAGAATATCTTGGGTGTCCTGAGCAGTAACTCAGTTCTGTGAAGTTATATCCACTGGGATCTATGGGGTGTTTGAGACAGCTTTATTTCTCAAATTTATTATATTCCTTCAAAGCTTCTCTTAAAGATTTCATAAACTCACAGCGAAAAGTGATCACTTAAAATCAGACTCCAAACATAGCAGAGGTAATCAGACTTGGCTTTTTCTATGCCCTACATGAATAGCAAAAGCATTAACCTAATGATAAAGGCACCTGTTGACTAGGGAGCAACAAACCCCAGGTAGTTCTCTTCTCCTTGAGATGATGCTTTGGGGAATTTTCTGGGTCATTTAATAAGCCAAACTCTCTTTTACAACCTAGCTTAATTTTTATTGAAGGATAAGTTTTAATTTTGAAGAAATCACAGGACATTTTCAAACTTTATACTATTTGATCTATTTGTAGGTTGTGGAAGAAAAATGTATATTGTTTTATTACAGGAGCAGTAAATGCTTTTATATTAGAAAAGAGTGATGCAGATTTTTATTCTTTCATGATTTTACTGATGATTTTGTTTTATGCCTTGGGATCAAGATGTCTTCGTCTCTTTGTATCATGTTATTAATTTTATTAGATTCAAAGACCCTAGAATGAGCTGGATTCAGTAGTTAAAAAAATATAAGTGTATGGTACAGTATTTAGCAAATCAGTGCATTTGCCCCAAGAAACTATAAATAGTGGAAAAATAAACATTTGGTACAGTTGCAAGCTAAAAGATCCAGTTTGAGACCAGTGGATATTAATATATTAGCACTTAAAGTAACATATTTATTTGTTTATTTATTTCCAATGTAATTAACCTACAGTTAGATTAGTTTCAGCAGTTCAATATAGTGATTCAGCAGTTCTATAAAGTACTGTGCTCATCAAGACAAGTTAACTTTTTTTTAAAAAGATTTTATTTATTTATTTGATAGAGATCACAAGTAGGCGGAGAGGCAGGCAGAGAGAGAGGAGGAAGCAGGCTCCATGCTGAGCAGAGAGCCTGATCACGGGATCAATCCCAGGACCCTGGGATCATGACCTGCGATGAAGGCAGAGGGTTTAACCCACTGAGCCACCCAGGCACCCCTGTATTGTGTTTTTAATTGTCAATTTACTTGTTCGTTGCTGGTATATAGAGAAAATGATTCACCTTTTTATATCAATCTTGTATCCTGAAGTTTTGGTATAGTTGCTTATATTTCCAGGAGTACTTTTGTTGAATTTTTGGATTATCTACATAGACATACCATCATGTCATCTGTGATTTCTTCTTTCTCAATTTCCTTAACTTCAATTTCCTCTTCTTGTCTTATTGTATTAGCTAAAACTTTCCGTATGACATTGAAAAGGAATGGTGAGGGACACCTGGGTGGCTCAGTTGGTTAAGCGGCTGCCTTCGGCTCAGGTCATGATCCCATCGTCCTGGGATCGAGTCCCGCATCGGGCTCCTTGCTCAGCAGGGAGCCTGCTTCTCCCTCTGTCTCTGCCTGCCACTCTGTCTGCCTGTGCTCGCTCTCTCTCTCTCTCTATCTCTGACAAATAAATAAAATATTTTAAAAAAATAAAAAAGGAATGGTGAGAGGGGACATAATTGTCTTGCTGGTAGCAAGTGATTTTTTAAATAAAATATTTCTATTTTATTCTTTTAAAGTGGTCTTACATTGGTTAGTTTTCAAATGCTGAACCTAAAATATACCTGAATATGAGTAAGTATGTATGTATAATATACATCATAGGATACAATTTTATATATATATATATATTTAATATATACAATATACATAATAGACTTTCATATGTATATAACCATAATCTCCCCAAACAATAGAACACAGAGCATATTTAAGAGGCAGATACTTTATAAGGACATTATACTTAGATTTAATCATTTGGTGTTCTGAGTTTTAAGTTTCAAATTTAGATATTTATACATTTGTATTTTAATAGAGATTGAATCTCACAAAGTCAGTCAATCTTAACATAAACCAAGTCTTAGTCCTTTAGTTTAGCAAATATGCCATTCAGTCCTAAATGAGATTACCTGAATATTGAAAGGTTTGTACAGATGAATTTATATTTCCATAACTCAAAGACTAAGGAACCAGGTGGCTAGAAATGTAAAGGTTTAAATTTTGGGGTTTGAGTGTAGAAGATCATGAATTGGCAACCTAGTAGCATTGAATATGATATTGCTCAACTGGAAAAAAATTGAGAATTTTTATTGCTTCAATTCTCTAGAAAGTTTTAAATGATAAATAACACCAATCTCATTGGTTGATACTAGAAAACAATATACATTATTTATTTTGAGAAAGCTGAGTTAGAGTCCTCTGACTTTTTTCGTTGAACTGATGTCTAATTTACAGAAATTTGTGGTGTTTGGTTTTCTATTTGATAACCTGCTGTGTTGAAAACTTTAAAATATGTGCTATGCATACCAATGATAATCTACTTCATTAAGATTTTATTGTGCTTCTCAGTAACCTGGAAATACTCTTTTGGGAAAACTCTTAGGAACACTCACTACTCTTCCTACTTCATTAATTATATAGTAGGAATTAGAAATGGGATATAATAGATTTTAGCTGTATAAAGTAGAATTTGAGTTATTTACAAACATGGTTTTACTGGTTTACAAACAGAACAAAATTACTAATCCTAGAGGAACAGTAAAATCCCATCCTCACTAATGGTGACATTAGGCCCCATGTTATATCCACTCTATCTGGCTGTCAGTCTTTTGACAGCAGGTGTTTCAGATGTTTGTTTGTTTGGACTTAGAATATGCACCACCCCTAATCATCCTAATGTTGACAGAGCCTCCACTAATTTTAGACTGTTGGTACAACTGGTGTAATTGTAATAAAACTTGGACTGAATAGTTAAGGAAGATGAAGAGTCTTTTTCATTAACCACATATTCATGGAGTTTTCACTGCTTTGGCATATATTACAAAGTAACTTTTTTTCCCAAATGTGAGGTGACCTACATCTCAATACTTCGTTTAAATTGCAAAATGTGACATATATACAGAAGGATAGATTATTGTAAAAGGTGGAAGAAATTGTATACATATTGTCAAATATATCTCAATGAAAATTGAATCAAATTGCTTTCTTACCAGCAGAGTATGGAAGTGCCAATGTCTCAAAAATTTGCATACTGCTTGACACAAATTTCACTTCTAGTAATTTATCCTTGAGAAATGAGCATAGTTGCATTCTGTTTTAGGATGTTCTTTGCAGTTTTATATAGAAGTTTAAAAAATGAGTTAGCCTAACAGTCCAAATGTATGGCATTATTGAAACTTAGAGATATACATAAAATCTAATATTATATAGCAAATAAAAATAATATTTCCAAAGGTGTTTTCCTCTATTTAATTTTGACATAGAAGGTACTCAATCACTACTGTTTGAATTAATATAAAGTAGATATATTTCCCCTTTTTGTTTTCATTGTTTCTTTCCCCAAACCATACTCAATACTAATTGAGTAAACTCAGGACTGTTACCATAGAAGCTATAGAAAAGGAAAAATATGAGTGATTCTTGTGTGATGGTTATAATTTAAAGCCAAACAGTATGATGGTGTAATTTCCTTACTGCAGATTGTTGGCAGACACAGGTCTAGAACCCATTTATATCTTTGTAAATTTAGCAAAATAATTCCTCTTTTCAACTCCAAAATTAAGGAGAAAAGGATCTAGCAAAATGAGGTGCCACCCAAATTAGAGGCTATCCATATGGTGTAATTCCTCTTGGCACTGAGCTGATGAAAAAGATTTTTGCATTCTCGGTAATTTGTTTGGTATTCCTGAGCACCAAGTTTTTCTTTCCCAATTGAGGGGGAGAAGATAAGTCCTATTTTGCACATCTTTATTAATCAAGCAAAACTGGGGAACAGATGTGGGATTCTTTAGCTGTTACAGGAACAGACAGAAGGAGAGCCATAATTTTTAGGCTTTTCTCTTTAAATGATGCCCATGAGACATAGCATCAGAGACAGAGCCATCGAGATGCAAAATCCAAATGGTAACAGCATACTTTAAAGGAAAAGTAAGTAATTTGTTGTTCTTTGCTGGTGTGCATTCATTATGTGATAATGGACATACATATTGTTGGTTGTTGACTGGAAGCTAAAGGACTTATACTCACAAGTTCTTCAGGTTTTCAAATGGAAGGTGTAGTAGAGAGATACTTTAAAGATAGCCATCCCCTTGGATATTTTTAAAAACTAGCATTATTCACATAGGGACCTAGAGTTTGGAGTTTCGAGGCTAACTGGCTCTGGAACACATTTTAAGTACATGTTACATTGATTCTTCAGTTATCAAACTTTGCTTTGTTTTTTAATAATAGTTTTAAACCAGTTTCCTAATAAGAATAATCATAGTTAATATGGCAACCTCAGTCTTCATACTTAAACTTTCAAAGATTGAACTGTTTAATTTTATGGAAGTACCTTGAAAAATACTTATTAATCCCAATAAATATATTTAGGATAATAAAACTATAATAAGAAATACTTAAGTATGTTTATTGCTGAATGCAACATACATTTTATATACTATAGAGGACAAAAATCAATATATTTCCTTCAAGGTTCCTACTTTTATGGAATTTGGAATACTTTTAAACAAAATTAATAACCTTCTTTTTATTAAATGTACGTCTCTGCCCCTAGTACTTAAGTATATCACATCCAGATCTTAAACCAGCATATAATGAGCACTCATAAATTAACAGTATTTTAAGTGACCACTTTCTTTGGAATAAGTCTTAAAGCTTTGAATGATCTATTATGTGTGTTGTTGTCATTTCAAAGTCAGGCCTGGTCCAAAATACTTCTATCAGCAAACATTCTTTTAAATTCTCATTATATTTCTAAAGAGTCCATTTAGCTATATTATGAACTTATTGCTTTGACTTAATTATTGCAAAATTACTATTAGTGGAAATATGAAAGAGTTACCAATATAACAAAGACCTACTGTATGACTCACGCAATGTCAGAATTCTGGGATTTGATGAGAGGAAGACATTTTGCCTATTCTCTAAGGTTTTTGATCCAGTCATAACTGGACTGCCTGCAAAAAAAGTTATAATCCCAGGAAATTCTGCGGGGATTTTGATTTTATAATAGTTCTGCTATGTACAAACTCATATTAACAAATTTGAACAGACGGGTTAATGATGTGTTGATGTTGTCCCAGTACCCATACGAAATATCCTAAGGATCTTACTTTCTCTCTAGAATAGCAGTCATCTTAATGGACTTAAAATTAGTAAAAAGTGTTCTTTCTTGGGGAAACTAAAATAAAAAGTAATTGGTTTATTTGGAAGACATAGTCAAATCTAATAGGATTTTTGCCTTGAGTAAATCACAGCAAAAACAATAGTGAATGTAATAGGTCTTTCCTCTGTAGTGGGTATATATGTTTCAAGTTATAATTTGGCTTAAAACTGTTGGCCAATATGTAACTGGAAATATATTTTAAAATATACATTATGCAAATATATATGATATGTGATATATGATAGAGAAAATGAAAAATAATAAGAAAAAATTATCTCTTAAATCCTCTATGTAAACAGAGACACTAATTAACACATAGATAACATATTTTCCCTTATAATTGCTTATTTTAATATATGGGATGAATGTGAATGTTTTATTTTTAATATATTAATATCATGATATTCTTTTACTTAACCATGTAGCAATGATAATTATGAATCAGTGAAAACAAAAATATTTCAAAAGAATTTCAGGGACAATCAGGTATTTCTAATTATGATTTTTGTGAGCATTACTGTTAGAATTACCATTTATTTTCTCATATTTGAAACTAAAGCACAGAGAAATAAGTAATTTTAGGTTTATTTAAATATACGGTATATTTCTGAGGCACCTGGGTGGCTCAGTTGGTTAGGTGACTGACTCTTGATTTTGGCTCAGTTTGGGCCTCCTCACTCAGTGGGGAGTCTGCTTGAGATTCTTTCTCCCTTTCCCTCTGCCCTCCCCCCTGCTGGCTCTCTCTCTCTCTCTCTCTCAAATAAATAAATCTCTTAAAAGAAAAAGAATATTTCTAAAATAAGTGTACAAGGTTAGGGTTAATGGGCATGTGCTTGTGGGGCACATTTAGGATACATTCTAAATGTTTATTTCACTGAAAAGGGTAATTTTATTGTCACATAAAACATTTTCTTGGGGTGGGGAGTTGTAGAACACCTTAAAAAGAGGGAAGTGCTGGCATGCCTGTCTGGCTCAGTTGGTAGACTGTGTGGTTCTTGATCTCTGGGTCATGAGTTTGAGCCCCACGTTGGGCATAGAGATCATGTAAAAAAACAAATAAGTAAAGTTAAGCTCCTAACTCTCGATTTTAGGGTCATGAGTTCAAGCCCCATGTCACCCTCCATGCTAAAAATAAATAAATAAAGATTAAAAAAAACCCAGTGCTGCTTTTGAAGAAAAGAAACTATATTTAGGAGCCCCTTATGACTGTTGATCTAGAAAGAAGTACCATAATCAAGACACCACCATAGAAAAAGAGAAGAAGCGGGGCATCTGGGTGGCTCAGTGGGTTAAAGCCTCTGCCTCTGGCTCAGGTCATGATCCCAGTGTCCGGGCATCGAGTCCCGCATCGGGCTCTCTGCTCAGTGGGGAGCCTGCTTCCCTTCTTCTCTCTCTGCCTGGCTCTCTGCCTACTTGTAATCTCTGTCTAATAAATACATAAAATCTGTAAAAAAAGAAAAAGAGAAGAAGGGAAGATGCTCAAAATTATTGCTTCTGGTTATAAAGCAGTCATATACAAAGTAACCATTCACTCTGATTTCTAAGTTAGTGCTTATTATTTCAATTTTTTACCATTCACAGTTTTTATCTGTTCTGCTATTTGCTTCTCTTTTCTTGAATTTACCTCCCATGGTCATTTTGTCTCACAGTTAGTTGCCTGATTACTGTCATTCGCTCTTTCTTTTCCTTTCTCTATCCCTCTCTCTACCCCCATCAGTTTGTTGTCATTTTAAATCTGATTTAAAGTAGGTAAAATAAGTGTGCTGTACAAAAATGGAAAGATTCAAGGCATATGAAATGAAAAATAAGTTTTTGCCTCACACCTACCTTCCAGTTGCATTTTCAGGAACTCCCACGGCTGCCAAATCTTGTTCAAAAACTTGATGTATTGCCGTTACGTGGAGCAAGAGAAGCTGTTTGGCTCAGAGTGTATGGCAGTCATTGACAAGAATGTGAAGCAAGTCTGATAACAGAGAGGAAGTGAAAGATGCACTTTTTGAACCTGGGTCCTTCTGAATTTTTACACCATTAATGCTAACTGACCCTCTACCTGATTTCTGAAAACCCTGTGAAATGAAGAAAAGCCTCAGTAAAAGAACATATTCAAAATGCACATAATTATTCTAAAATAGTTTGTTTCATTAATCATTCAAAATCTGGTATATGGGGATTAAGTTATTAGTATAAATGCTGCTTCATTTAAAATTCAAAAGCATAGAACACATTTTGCACCTTCTCCCTGTTTTAGAAGACTGTTATGTGCTTTAAAATTTTTCTAAACACATTTAATTTACCAATATATTAAATACATTTCTATTTCTTTTATACAGTAAATCTAGAAACATTGAAAATTAGCAAAAGGGTTAAAGAAAAAGAAGGGAGAGAAGCACAAAATTACCAAAATTCTTCCACTCAGAGAAAAACCACTGTCAATAGCTTGATGTTTTGTATTATTTATATGCATATGTTTTACATATTGATATGTCTGGCATATATGTTTATTAAAATACACACATAAATCCATGAAAACATTAAGCTATTTTTAAGCTTTTTACTGTGTACTTATTCACATGTCAATTTATTTTAAAATACATTCCATTCACTAACTATGGATCTTCATATTTTTAATGATTACACTCATCTATTGTATAAATTACATTTAAATATAAGCATTTAAGTGCATGATTTAGTTTGACCTTGAGTTTTTCTTTTAAATGATGCTCTTTTCCAATCTTGCATTCTAAAACACATTAGCTTCATACAAGGATTGAGTAATATTTTCTATTTCCTCAAAGAATTTGTATAAGATTTGCAGATCTTTTACTTAGATGTTGTAATTTTTTTTTCTTAAAATGTCTAACTCTTCTGGTTCTAGGCAAAATGGAGTAAGCTCTTTATAGCCTATTTCCCCTACTGATTACAACTAAAATTGCTGGACAAAAAACAACTACTAAAGAATTGTGAAGCAGCATATTTCGGAGGAAAGTAAAAATTTGGAGAAGGGACACACAGAGGAAGTTTCCTCCTCCTCCTTATGTATTTCTATCAACCCTTTTTTGGATGTTGGGCAGCAGGTCAAGGATTATTAGGTAACACGGACATCAGCAATTCTGAAGAAAATCTCCATATTTATAGCCAGAAGGCTAGAAAAATGGGCCCCTGAAAGATGGAGAAGGTGAAAGAAATTTCCATCTTTCTTTCTGTCTTTTTATCCTTCTCTTATCTCTCCTATCTGTGCCCTGAAGAGAGACCCCAGCCCAGAGCTATGACACAGGGTATAACTGAAACTCTATGAGAAAACCAGTCTTTCTGGCCAGAAGCTCTGGCCTAAGATCCCTGTGGACTGAAGTATGTGAAAAGAATCCCCATTTCTTTCTCTTTTGTTTCAAAGAATTGATACAAGTGTGGGCCTGATTTGTCAAGTAACAAATGTAGCAGCAGCAGCACATAGTAGAAGAAATCTCACACAAGTCAATAAAATAATAGAGACTGAAAAGTAAAAAATTAAAACTAAGCACAGAGGACGTGATTTTTTTCATAGAAAATCTCAAGAAATCTGTCGCAAATTTTTAGAAATAGGATACCAGAGTTGTAAGACACAGTGTCAGTATACACAAATCAATTTTGTTTCTATATACTAAGCACAGAACATATGAAGAGAATCTCTCCATTAAAGTAACTTTATAGTAGTACCAAAGATACATGAGATACACAAACAAATCTAACAAATTATGTGTATGATCTGTGCTAAAAATCATAGAACTGTGAAGAATAGGGAATGATTTATCAGGGAAGTGATCATGCTTCCTGAGAAGTTCCTCTTTTCTTTTTTAATTTTTAAAGATTTTATTTATTTATTTGACACAGAGAGATCACAAGTAGACACAGCAGCAGGTAGAGAGAGAGAAGAAGCAGACTCCCCGCTCTGCAGAGAGCCCGATGTGGGGCTCGATCCCAGAACCCTGAGATCATGACTTGAGCCAAAGGTAGAGGCTTAACCCAGTGAGCCACCCAGGCACCCCTGAGATGTTCCTCTTCAATAGAATTTTTTTTTGTGGTTATTTTTCTTTTTTCTATATGTCTGTGACAGCAGTTCAGCATTAATAAACATGCTTCAGACCTCCCAATTTCATTCCCCTTGGTATGAGCATATATGAAAATCTTGACACTTTATGTCCATGTCTTAAAATACTGACCTTTCCATTCTGCTGTAGTTCCTAAAAATGGCATTGCTGAAACTGCATTTCTGCCTAATCTTGCATTCAGTCATTTCTACCTTAGCTCTGTTGGTTTTCTAGGGCCTGTGGGCCAGCCTATTCCTATCTCTTAATGATAGGAATGATAAATTGGTTAGCAATAGTCAACTTTTTAGAAAATTTACATCTATTTTGTTTCATTCTTCCAGAAAATATTTTTTACATTGACACACACTTTATTGTTTCATGTGATTATCTCTGGGTTTCCATTTTATTTCTGTAGATCGGTGTTCATCAGTATTAAAGCTAAATGAATACACATAAATAATCATCTTAAAATAGTATTTCAGGCACATATGATTAAGTATGCAGTTGATGCATATTCTAAGATCTTTACCCTATAGCATTCTCTTTTTGTCTGATCTTAACTTGGCCAAAGATGGAATCAATAAAAAGTAGTGTACTTTGTAAGAAATTTATCTTTTTCTCTGTTTCAATTAATCTGCAAGAATATGGTTTGTTTCTTATAGAAAGTTAGGTATTTCAGTTAAATAATTACAACGGGGTTCATTTTGTGATGTTTTATGGATTTAGTTTTCTTGCTCATCTATGATAAAGTGCCATAAATTGTCCTTAAGGGCATTTCTCCTAATCCTTCAGTTAAATAATCAAAGTTATAAAGAGCCTTGTACCTAAAACCATGTGTCCTATGTCTGTCAAGTATCTTTTACCTTTTTTATACGTGTATTCTTGGGTATGCACACAGACAAAGAATTGCTGGCTCATAGGGTAATTCTATGTCTAACTTTTTAAAGAACTGTCAAATTGTTTTCCAAAGCAGCTTTACCACTTTCCATGCTAACCAGTCATTTAAACTGATGCCAGTTTCTCCCCATTCTCAGAAATGTTTGTTCTTGTTTGTGTTTTTGATGATAGATATTTAGTGGGTGTAACGTGGTATCACATTTTGATTTGCCATGACCTAATAGCTTATAATGTTGGACATCTTTTTATGTGCTTCTTGGTTATTAGCATATATTCTTTGAAAGAAAGTCAATTCCTATTATTCGATAGTTGTTTACTTTGAGTAATTATAATTTTTGAGTTGTAAGTGTTCCTTATATATTCTGGACACTGGATCTTAACACATATGTGATTTTTCATATATTTTCTCCATTCTGTGGGTAATATTTTTCATTTTCTTGCTAGTGTTTGCTTGAGGAACAAAAGTTTTAATTGTGATGAAGTAGAAGTTATTTTTTATTTTTGGTTGCTTGCACTTCTGGTGTTATATCTAAGAATTCACATCTAACCTGAATTCATGAAGATTTATACCTGTTTTGTTCCAACATTTTTATAATTTTAGTTATTCCTTATGTCTTTGATCAATTTAGGTAATTTCTTTATGTGTGAATTAGTTTCCCAACTTTATTCTTTCGCATGTGGATATCTAGTTGTTCCAGCATCATTTCCTAAAATAACCATTCATTTTTCATTGAATGGTCTTGGCAACTTTATCAAACATCAATTAACCATAAATATGAGGATTTTTTCCTAGACTCTAAATTACATTCCATAGATTTATATGTCTATTCTTATAAGAATATGTTACATAGTATATGTTACCATGACTTTTCAGTAATCTTTGAAATCAGAAAGTCTATATTCTCCAACTTTGTAATTTTTAAAAAAGATTGTTCTAGTTGTTCTGGGTTCCTTGTATTTTGCTATCAATTTTATGTTCAATTTATTAATTTTCACCAAAATAATTCTAGAATAACGGAATTCTGATAGGAGTAACAATTTAATATATAGATCAATCAGGGGAATATTTTCATCTTAACAACATTGCATCTTGTTCATGATTAGGGAATACCTTTCTTTTTATTTAAAATCTTCCTTAATTTCTTTCATTTCTTTCCTTTGCAGTTTTAAGTGTACCTGTTTTGCATCACTTCTGTTAAACTTTTTCCTAAGTATTTTTATGTTATAGTAAATTAAATTGTTTTCTTAATTTTGTTTTGAGATTCTTCACAGCTAGTAAATAGAAATAAAATTGATTTTTGTATTTTTATCATGTATTCTGTCACCTTGATGAACTTGTTCACTTGCTCTAATATGTTTGCATGCATGTGTGGGGGTTTATGTGTTTGTATGTGTGTGTGTTCCTAAAAATTTTCTGTATGCAAGACAATGTCATCCACAAATAGAAATATTTTTGCTTTTCCATTTCAATCTGGATACCTTTGTTTATTTTACTTGTCTAATTACCTCCAGTATGCTGTTGAATTAAAATGGGGATTATGATCTTTCTTGTCTTGCTCCTGATTTTAGGGGGAAGACTTTCATCATACAGCTTGTAGTATGATTTTACCTGTGACTTTTATAGATGTCTTTGTCATGTTGAAGAATATTTTTCTAGTTTGTTGGTTTTGTTTTATCTCAGAAAGTTGTTGGATTTTGTCAAATTATTTTTCTGCATCTATTTCAGTAACCATGTGGTTTAACCTTTTTTCTATCAGTAGGTGTATTATATTGGTTGATCTCACTATGTAGATAAAGCCTTGTATTCTTGATATAAATCTCATTTGGTAATGGAGTATAATTTTTTATATATTGCTGGATACAATCTGCTTATATTTTGTTGAGGATATTTGTGTTTATATTCATAAGGAATATTGATTGGTTAGTTTCTTCTTTGTGATGTCTTTAGTCTTAGTACAAGGGTAAAACTGGCCTCATAGAATGAGATGGAGAGTATTCCCTCATCTTCTAATTTTTGAAATGGTTTGTGAAGCCTAGCCGTTAATTCTTATTTATGCCTCTAGTAGATTTCATCAGGAAACCTTCATGTCCTTGACATTTCTTTATGGGAAGTTTTTGATTACTAATTCAAATTCCACGTATTAGCAGTATATTCAGATTCTATTTCTTATTGAACCATATCAGTAATATGTGTCTTTGTAGAAATTTGTCCACTTTATCTAGATTTATTTAATTTACTGATATATACTATTCATTGTATTCTCTTTATATATATTTGTTTTGTATATAATTTATATATAGTATATAATATGTAGAATTATGCAAGGTCATTAATAATGTCATTCTTTCATTTTTAATTTTAGTCATTCCAGTCTTCTCTTTTTTCTTTTAGTCGCACTAATGATTTGTCAGTTTTGTTCTTGTTCTTTTCAGGAATCTATATTGGATTCATTGAATTTCTCTGTTGTTTTCCTGTTCTCTAATTTATTTCTGATTGAATATTTAAAATTCCTTCTTACCATTTGATTTGGCTTTAGTTTGCTTTTTTAAAAAATTTGTTTTTAAGATGGAAGCCTAGGTTATTAAAATCTTTTTAAAATACAGACATTTATAGCTTCAGATTTCTCTATAAACATTGCTTATCTGCATCCCATTCTTTTGGTATATTTTCTTTATACTTGCATTCATCTTGAAGTATTTTTCTTTGTTTCTCATGTGAAATATTCTGTTAGTCTATCTTCACTTCACTGATTAATTCTTCTGCCTGCTCAAATTTGTTATTGAACCTATCTAGTGAATTTTTCCTCATTACAATTATTGTACATTTCAACTTCAGAATTTCCACTTGGTCCTTTTTTATAATTTCAATCTCTATATTTGTATTCTATATCTAGGAATACATCATTCTCATATTCTCTTTTTCTTCTTTGGCCACATTTAGAATAGCTGATTTAAAATGTTTGTTTAGCATGCCTCTCATCTAGATTTTCTTAAGGACTGTTTTACAGACTGCTTTTCCCCCTGGATATAGATCATAATATTTTGGTTTTAAAATTTGTCTCTTAATTTGTTTTTAAAAAAACTGGACATTTTCTATATGAAAAGATAGCAACTTTTGGAATTAGGCTCTCTGACTTTCCCATAGTTTCTTATTGTTGATGCTTGGTGTTGTTATTGGTTATTTGTTTACTGTCTTTGCAGAACTAATTTTTTAAAGTATATTCCTTGTCATGTATGACCAACAAAGTCTCTGCTTACTTAATTCAGTTGGACAGAGATTTCCTTAGAAATATTGAAACCATGTGTCTTCCAGTCTTTGTTAGGGGTTCTGTGTGCATGTGGAGACATACTTTTAATACTAAGCCTTGGAGATCACAACTTAAATCCACCTTAGCATAGAAGACTGGATAAAAGGTCACAAACCTCACTGTTTGCACTAATATTTAGTGTGTTTTTCTTTTTTCTTTTTAATAAGTACTCCTTCAGTTTTTAAACCGTTAGTTAATGTACTGAATTCTGAAAAAGTTGATTATGATCTTTTTGTCCATATTGTCGTCACTTTAATGAAAGACATGATTTTTAGAGTTCCTTACTCTAGCCTTTTCATTGATATCAGTATTTCCTTTATCTTTAGGATATTTACCAGGCTTACTTTTTCTGTTTTCCTCTCTCTCTCTCTTTTTATTATCTATATAATGGAAATTCCAA
Source organism: Mellivora capensis (assembly GCA_004024625.1). Taxonomy (NCBI): domain Eukaryota; kingdom Metazoa; phylum Chordata; class Mammalia; order Carnivora; family Mustelidae; genus Mellivora; species Mellivora capensis. The sequence continues at coordinate 3,707 of PISX010013519.1, read as the reverse complement.
GAATTACATTCTTGGTGGCTCTGAGGATACATTGAAAATATAGTCAGAAGTTCATTTATATCTCCAGTAGACAATAAATGTAATTATTTATTTCTTCATTTTGAAGTTTTTTTTTACTTTTCATTTTATTAGTGGCAGTATAGAGTTGTACAGTTGCTATATAGTCTATGATTTTCCTCCAAAGTCCAATATAAAAGTCCATGTAGATGTTTCTGGAATAAGTTAGCTAAGAGTATGTTCTACCCTGGATCTCCATCTTTTGTCCCTAGATTTCTTTTGTACAAATACCCATAAATGGGGGCTCCTGGGTGGCTCAGTCGGTTAAGCATCTGCCTTTGGGTCAGGTCATGATCCCAGGATCTTGAGACTGAGTCCCACAAAGCAGGACATCTGATTTTCCCTCTGCCTCCCCCCTCTCTGTCTCTCATGAATAAATAAATAAAATCTTAAAAAAATAGCCATAAATGGTTTGTGGTCCTCAATAGCTATAATATAAGCTACCTGATTATAGTATATGCAAATATCTCAGAAGTAGCATGTAAATAATTAATGGAAAAACAAACTCTTTTCCATGGAAATTTTAAGTTTCCCTTGTAATCTCTTGCATATCACTATCCACAGATAATTATTGTTCTTTCCAGAAGTCATGCACATGTTCTTCATGTAACCATGCTCCTTGGTAAATATCAAGTACTCAGTATGATGGACAAAAGTTTAAATACAGATTGGTTACGCCTTCTGTCTCAGTCTGTGGTATATTTAACTGATGATATAGGCCTTAAGATTTTCTATTAGAAAATACATTTCCCAAAGAAAAGAATTCCCAGCAGAAAATTGTGGTTTAGCCACTAAAGAGAAATAAATGATTGTCAAGGAAAACATTGCTCTGGAACTTTAAAAAAATTTTTTTTCTATCGCTTCTGAGTAGAAGTGAGTTTTAAAATGTATTTATAGCTTTAACTCTGGGGCGTACTAAGCTGGTATTCACTTCCTCTCATTTACTTGTTAAACATTTGGCTCTAATATTTGGTTTTAATCGGAGAAGGAACTTTTGTTTTATGACAACAGGACCTGAGTGTTCTTGTGTGAGTGTGTGTATGCACGTGTCTTTTTTTTTTTAAGATTTTATTTATTTATTTGACAGAGACACAGCAAGGGAGCGAACACAAGCAGAGGGAGTGGAAGAGGGAGAAGCAGGTTTCCCGCTGAGCAGGGAACCTATCCAAGGGCTCAATCTCAGGACGCTGGGATCATGACCTGAGCCAAAGGCAGATGCTTAATAACTGAGCCACCCAGGAGTCCCTGGATGCACATGTCTTATTTATATTTCCCTATTTAATGATTACTGTAACAAAAATGTACTCCATTTGCTACAGTGGATAAACAAATATAGTTTGTCACCCTTAAAATATAGAGGCCCATATAGTTAATGCAGTTTTGCTATCATCAAAGAAAAGTCACCATTTGACACTGAATTTTTTTGCTTCTAGTGCAAAAGGACAAAGAACTAATAAAGAATCTTTTTGAAAGATCAGTCTGATAGTCTCATACAGGATTGGGGGAATCAGGAGTGAAGGGATTATAGAACTTCAGAAATAGCAACTTTGTATGTGTGTGTAACAACAGAATTGATGACTACCTTGTAGCTCTCAATGGCTGATTTTGAATCAGATGGGGCTGTGTCCAATGGACTGGCTCTCAGAAGTCTGTATTCTGATGAGAAGTTGACATTAACTTCTGTTATGTTATGTTTGTTATATTAACTAATGTCTGGTTCTGGTGGTCATACATTCCTGTGACCAAAGAACAATCTGTATTTTTCTTTCTTGAATTTGGAGTCTAAAAACTATATAGAGTTTGGAATGTAGAAGCAGTTTAGACTCTGGGAGTCAAGTAATAGAACCAGCAAATGGCCCAATGCTTTGATTTGCGATATGTGGATTAGGTAATTGAGGTGTCACTAATTTAAAAGATTATAAATGTATTAACTAGAAGAAATCTTGAAAAAGTGATTATCTCATTATTAGTAGATCTTTACTCTGGGCAATTTCTCACTAGTTCCCTTAAGTTCTCTTCTCTTCACTTAAGGAACCACAATGAGAACAGGAGAAGTCCAGAATTGAGAACAGATTCTCTACTCAAATATGTCTTCACTTACCACTTACTAGCCTGTGTCAATCTTTTAAAAATAACCTTTGAAGGTTAAGGTCCATTGAATTACAATTATTGCCCACTTAATGTTGTGAGTTATTCTGTTAGCTTAGCAGGTCAGGACCATGGGAAGAGAGAAAAACAGGAGGAGGGTTTAAGTACTTTTTCTTTTAAGATATTTTCTATATAGCTATCTAAAGAAAAAAATACACATATAATAAAAGAAAAAATATATAGAAAGACTAGAATCAACATCTTGGATGTTCTTAGAGCTGTAATAGTGTATGGTTTTATATTATTAAAGTAGTTAACCAGTATAAACAGGCCTCAAATTAAAAATCTTTGTATATTATAAGAATTTATTTTTATAATTACTTGTTTTTTTTAATTTATAACATATTGTTTCAGAAAAATTATTGGTGGATTAGTCTTTGGGTTTGCAGACAATAACCAAAACCTTATTTAAACTCCAATATACTTGAAGTGCTATCACAAGATCATTATTCCAGTTATTTCTAACCACTATTTGAAAATGGTTTCTGTTTGCAACTGCATTTTGAATTACATATCAAGCAGTCAGAAGCATCGTACAATACTTAGAATTTAATAACAAGGAAAGCACTTCACATCAAAATTTGTGTGATACAGCTAAAGCACTACATGGGAAAATGTGAAACCTTGAGTACATTTGTCAGGAAACAAGAATGAGTGAAAACAAATGATCTCCCACAACCGCGTGTGGTTGGCTGGAGCATGAATAATGTAAAGCTTCTTTTTTTGTCATGGCCAAAGAGAGTGGGAAGGACCTCCAATAAGCTAAGGAACTAATTACAGGAAAGTCCAAATTCTCTTTTTCTATTTTTTTTTTAAGCCCAGTGGACCTCAATCTTTAATGAGTACAAGTCACCTAAAGAGATGATTGAAATGTAGATTTCTCAGCTGTAATCTCTGGAGATACTGAATCTGTTGCTTTAAGTTTTGTATGTAATACTTGATTTTAGCAAGCAACCTGTTATGATTTGAATGTAAATTTTAAGAACCAGTATCTCTACTTATAGGACTATATATTTATTGACTACCATTTTTATTATGCTCTGAATGGGGGAAATGGAATTTGGAATAGTAGGTAGTACTTTTGTCATCCCCATGTGATAGACACATTTTGATTTTGCTCTAAATTGAGTATATTTTAGGTAGAAAATGCTGTTGTTAAATTTTCTGTGTGTTTTTTGACTTCTTAGGGCTTAGGTCTAGCAGATTTAGTAGATCTTTCAAATCTAGTATGCTGTTTTGTACTTTATCTGGACAACCTGATGATGAAAATGTACTAAGGTAGCAAGCACCTCTACCACCCCCTTTCCAACAATTGTTCACATAAAGGATTAACAAAAGATCAACCCTGCCTTTGATCTTCTATCTAAATTTCCTCCAAATTAAAATCTATTGACTGAACAAGTAATATTTCTCAAGGTAAGAGGTGCAATCATTTTGAATTGTTATCTCAGGGATAAATGTTAGCAGAAAGAATGAATGTATTCCCATTAAATCAGAATGTA
>PISX010013518.1:32326-56436 GCA_004024625.1 Mellivora capensis | reverse complement strand
CCCCCCCCACCAACCCCAGCAGCCCTTAGTTTGTTTCCTGAGATTAAGAGTCTCTTATGGTTTGTCTCCCTCCCCAGTCCCATCTTGCTTCATTTTTCCCTCCTTTCCCCCACAACCCCCTGCCCTGCCTCTAAAATTCCTCATATAAGAGAGATCATATGACAATTCTTTTTCTCTAATTGACTTATTTCGCTTAGCCTAATACCCTCTAGTTCCATCCACATCATTGCAAATGGTAAGATTTTGTGTTTTTTTGATGGGCTGCATAATATTCCATTGTATACCCCCCCCCCACACACACACCACTTTATCCATTCATCTGTTGATGGACATCTAGGTTCTTTCCATAGTTTGGCCATTGTGGACATTGCTGCTATAAATATTCAGGTGCACATACTCCTTGAGATCACTATATTTGTATCTTTAGGATAAATACCCAGTAGTGTGATTGCTGGGTCATAGGGTACTTCTATTTTCAACTTTTTGAGGAACCTTCATACTGTTTTCCAGAGTGGCTGCCCCAGCTTGCATTCCCACGAACAGTGTAGGAGGGTTCCCCTTTCTCCACATCCTCTCCAACATCTGTTGTTTCCTCACTGGTTAATTTTAGCCATTCTGACTGGTGTGAGGTAGTATCTCATTGTGGTTTTGATTTGTATTTCCCTGGTGCCAAGTGATGTTGAGCAGTTTTTCCTGTGTCTGATGGCCATTTGGATGTCTTTGCAGAAATGTCTGTTCATGTCTCTTGCCCATTTCTTAATTGGATTATTTGTTCTTTGGGTGTTGAGTTTGATTAGTTCTTTATAGATTTTGGATACCAGCCCTTTATCTGATAAGTCATTTGTGAATATCTTCTCCCAGCCTCTCAGCTGTCTTTTGGTTTTGTTGACTGGTTTCTTTGCTGTGGAAAAGCTTTTGATCTTGATGAAATTCCAATAGTTCATTTTTGCCCTTGCTTCCCTTGCCTTTAGCGATGTTTCTAGGAAGAAGTTGCTGTGGCTGAGATTGAAGAGGTGCCTGTGTTCTCCTCAAGGGTTTTGATGGATTCCTGTCTCACATTGAGGTCTTTCATCTATTTTGAGTCTATTTTTGTGTGTGGTGTAAGGAAATGGTCTAGTTTCATTCTTCTGCATGTGGCTGTCCAATTTTCCCAACACTATTTGTTGAAGAGACTGTCTTTTTACCATTGGACATTCTTTCTTGCTTTGTTGAAGATTAGTTGAACATTGAGTTGAGGGTCTATTTCTGGGCTCTTTGTTCCGTTGGTCTATGTGTCTGTTTTTCTGCCAGTACTATAATGTCTTAATGATTACAACTTTGTAAAAGAGCTTGAAGTTTGGACTTGTGATGCCACCAACTTTCACTTTCCTTTTCAACATTCCTCTGGCTATTTAGGGTCCATATATATTTTAGGATTATTTGGTTTGTTCCATTTCTTTGAAAAAATTGATGGTATTTTGATAGGGATTGCATTAAATGTGTAGATTGCTTTAGGTAGCATAGACATTTTCACAATATTTGTTCTTCTGATCCATGAGCATGGAACATTTTTCCATTTCTTTTTGTCTTCCTCAGTTTCTTTCATGAGTACTTCATAGTTTTCTGAGTATAGATTCTTTGCCTCTTTGGTAGGTTTATTCCTAGGTATCTTACAGTTTGGGGTACAGTTGTAAATGGGAGCACCTCCTTAATTTCTCTTTCTTCTGTCTTGCTGTTGGGGTATAGAAATAAAACTGATTTCTGTGCATTGATTTTATATCTTGACACATTACTGAATTCTTGGATGAGTTTTAGCAGTTTTGGAGTGGATTCTTTTGGGTTTTCCACATAAAGTATATCAGCTGCAAAGAGTGAGCGTTTGACTCCTTTTTTGCCGATTTGGATTCCTTTAATTTCTTTCTGTTGTCTGATTGCTGAGGCTAGGACTTCTAGTACTGTGTTGAATAGCAGTGGTGATAGTGGACATCTCTGATGTGTTCCTGACCTTAGGGGAAAAGCTCAGTTTTTCCCCATAAAGAATGATATTCGCTGTGGGTTTTTCAGAGATGGCTTTGATGATATTGAGGTATGTACTGTCTGTGCTTACATTGTGCAGAGTTTTGATCAAGAAAGGATGCTATATATTGTCATATGCTTTTTTGGCATCTATTGAGAGTATCATATGGTTCTTGTTCTTTCTTTTATTAATATATTGTATTGCATTGATTGGTATATGGATGTTGAACCAACCTTGCAGCCTAGGATTAGCCCACTTGGTTGTGAATAATTCTTTTAATGTACTGTTGGAGCCTGTTGGCTAGTATTTTGGTGAGAATTTTCGCATCCGTGTTATTCAAGAATATTGGTCTGTAATTCTCCCTTTTGATGGGGTCTTTGGTTTTGGGATCAAGGTAAGGCTTGCCTCAAAATGAGTTTGGAAGTTTCCTTTCCATTTCTATTTTTTGGAACAGTTTCAAGAGAATAGGTATTAATTTTTTAAATGTTTGGTGGAATTACCCTGGGAAGCCGTCTGGCCCTGGGCTCTTGTTGGGAAATTTTTGATGGCAACTTCAATCTCCTCACTGGTTATGGGTCTGTTCACGTTTTCTATTTCTTCGTGGTTCAGTTGTGGTAGTTTATATGTCTCTAGGAATGCATCGATTTCTTCCAGATTGTCAAATTTGCCGGTGTATAGTTGGTCATAATATGTTCTTATAATTGTTTGTATTTCTTTGGTGTTGGTTGTGATCTCTCCTCTCTCATTCATGATTTTATTAATTTGGGTCCTTTCTCTTTTTTTTTTTTGGTAAGTCTGGCCAGGGGTTTATCAGTCTTATTAATTCTTCAAGGAGCCAGGTCCAAATTTCATTGATTTGTTCTGCTGTTCTTTTGATTTCTGTTTCATTGGTTTCTGCCCTTTATTATTTCTCTTCTGCTGGGTTTAGGCCTTTTTTTCCCCCCCTTCTGTTCTTTTCACCTCCTTTAGGTGTAGGTTTAGGTAATGTACTTGAGACTGTTCTTGTTTCTTGAGAAAGGCTTGTATTGCTATATACTTTCCTCTTTTTTTTTTTTTTTTTAGATTTTATTTATTTATTTGACAGATCACAAGTAGGCAGAGAGGCAGGCAGAGAGAGGGGAAGAAGTAGGCTCCCCGCTGAGCAGAGAGCCCGACTGTTACTGTATATTCTCCCTGTTCCTTTCTTGTCTCTCTTAAGGCTCTCTCTTAGAGGACTCCTTTCAGTATTTCCTGTAGGGCTGGTTTGGTGTTTGCAAATTCTTTTAATTTTTGTTTGTCCTGGAAGCGTTTTATGTCCTTCTATTTTCAGTGACAGCCTAACTGGATATAGTATTCGTGGCTGCATATTTTCAAGCTCAGCTGGCTCCTTGATAATCATCATTCGGAACTCCAGTTCTGCCACATTACAGATGTCTGTATTATTAGGTCCCTAGCCATCAGTACTGCCTTTTGTTCTTTTCTTTGTGGTGAGTTTTTCTGCCTTGTCATTTTATCCAGATAAGAATAGATGAAGGAGAGGACAAAATACCAAAAGAGTAGCAACAACTTCAGAAAAATATACATTAGCAAATCAGAAGAGACCTAAAACCAGGGGGAGAAGATGGAGGGGGGGGAAGGAGGGGGATATACATACACACACACACATATACATATATATATACATATATACATACATTAATTAGACCGGTGAAGAGAACAGAGCCACACACTTGATTTTGGGTGTATTTTGGTCTGTTAGAAGAGACTACCTCCCAAAATTTTAAAGAAAGAAAACATATATATACAAAAATAAGGCTAAACACGATGAAGGGATGGAAAATGACTGTAAAGATGAAATTTTAAAAAGATTCTAAACAAGGAATTGATAAGTTGGTTGGGAAAAAAATGCGATCAGGCTGGAGATTAGAACATAGCCATGCCCCAGATTTAGGGTATATTTTGATTAGAAGAAATTGTATCCCAAAATTTTAAAGAAAAATCTATATGTATACAAAAAATAAGGTTAATTACAGTGAAGGGGTAAAATATGAGTCTAACAGTGAAAAGTAAGAAAAGGTTTTTAAAAAGATACTGGTAAGATAAAATAGTTTAAAAGCCTTAAAAAAGTAAAGAGGAAAACTTTAAAAAATAAAATATGAAAAAGTTTTAAAAATTTAACTTTGAAAGACTAAAAGATCATGGGAGAGAAGCTATGAACTCTATGTGTTGCTTTTCCTAGCTCTGGAGTTCTGCAGTTCTCACTGATCGATGAACTTGGTCTTGGCTGGATGTTTTTGCTGATCTCCTGAGGGAAGGGCCTGTTGCAGGCATTCTCAAATATCTTTGCCTGAGGCAAAATTGCACCACCCTTGCCAGGGACCAGCTAAGTAATGTGCTCAGGTTAGCTTTTGGTAGCTTTTACTCCCTGAACACTTTCTGTACAGCTTTGGAGGAGGAGAATGAAAATGGCAACCTCCCAATCTGTGGCCCTGGAGGAGGCAAAAGCTCGGGGCCCCACTCCTCAGTGCACCTCCAGTGAAAAGCAGTCAGTCACTCCCGTCTCCCTGGTCTTCGGCTGTGCTCTGTGTGCTCCTGGCCTGTGACCAAGCATTTCTATCTCTGGTGCCCAGCCCCATTTGGAGTCTCCAAACCCAGCAGATTTCTGCAGCACTACTGCGCTGCTTCTCCCAGAGAAGGAAGGAGAATCTCCCCAGATTTGCTTCTTGTGTGGTCTCTGTTCAAAGAGTAGTGGCCCAACTGTGCTTCAGATCACAGTTTAAAATAACCCTGAGCTGAGAACCCCTTCTTGGCGCCATCTCTGCAGCCAGCTTCCCTGCTCCAATACCTGGGAGCTCTGCCACACTTAGGCACCCCTGGTCTTTCTGTGATCCCGTGGTTCCTGAGACCACACTGTTAGGGTTCCACCCCACCCCACCCCCCAGGTAGCCAGTGGAGCAACATCCCTCAGTGGAGCAGTCTTCTAAAAGTTCTGATTTTCTGCTCTGCTGCTCAACTGTTTGCTGGGAGCCAGCCCTTCCCGCTGTGTTCTATCTTCCTGTCGCTTCAGATTCGCTTCTCCACAAGTCCTACTTTGCAGAAAGTGGTCGATTTTCTGTTCCTAGAATTGCTGTTTTCTTCTAGCTCCTGTTGACCTTGTAGGTGTTTAGAATGGTTTGATAACTATCTAGCTGAACTCCTTGGACCTGATGATATTTCTGTTTCCTACTTCTCTTCCATCTTGCTTCCTCCTGATTCTTTTTTAAGGTAGAAGCTCAGGTTGTTCCATTGAAATCTTCATTTTTGTCTAATGTAGTTATTTAGTACTGTAAGTTTCACAAATGTAATGTGTTATTTTCATTTGTTGTAATTTTTCTTGGTATTTTTTTCCCCTGTGGGTTAAATAGAATTGTGTTACTTAGTTTCCATATATTTTTTCTATTACTGATTTCTAACTTAATTCCATTGTTTGTCAAGAATACATGGGGATGCCTGGGTGGCTCAGTCAATTAGGTGGCTGCCTTTGGCTCAGGTCATGATCCCAGCGTCCTGGGATCGAGTCCCACATCGGGCTCCTTGATTGGCAGAGAGCCTGCTTCTCCCTCCACTTCTGCCTGCCACTCTGCCTGCCTGTGGTCACACTCTCTCTCTCTCTCTCTCTGACAAATAAAATCTTAAAAAAAAAAAAAATACATGGTGGTTGTTTGATGTGAGACATTTTGCATATTTATTGAAATTTGAGATTTGTTTTATGGCCAAAAATGTGGTCTGTTTTGGTGCATTCTGGAAAACAATTTGTGCCCTGCTTTGGTTTGATTGAATATTCCCTAAATGTCAGGCACCATTAATTGAAAATGTACAACTTTTCTTTATCCTTACTGATTTTTGTTTGGCTACTTAATGAGTGACTATAAATGTGAGTTTAAGATTCTTATAGGAGAGAGAGAATTGGATCTCAAGATTTTATCTAACATAGTCTCTGCCTTTTTGTTGGGAGTCTTTTATGCCATTTACATTTAGTGTGATTATGTTTGGGCTTAAATCAACCATTTTTCTATTTTCTGTTTGTGGTTCATTTTCTGTAGGGTTTTTTTGTGTTTGTGCGCCTTACTTTACATTAATTAGCCATTTTTAGTATTCTGTTTTATTTCCATCGCTTTACTAGCATACTTCTTTGTCTTGAGTTTCTCAGAAGTCACTCTAGTGTGTATATTATTCTTTTTTAACTTTCTACAATCTGTTTTCATTTCCAGTCATGCCAGTTACAATTTAAGAATCATGCAGTAGTATAAAGTTGAATGTCTTGAATGTCTCCTCTTGCATGCTATTTGCAGTCATCATATATTTTTCTTCCACCTTTGTTATAACTGCCCACAATACATTGCTCTTATTTTTGCTTTAAAAGGATAATTATCAGGAGGACATGTATTGTGATGAGCACTGGGTTTTAAACGCAACTAATGAATCATTGAACACTACATCAGAAACTAAGGATGTGTACTGTAAGTGGCTAACTGAACATAATAAAAAAAAGATAATTATCCTTTAAAGCATTTTCGGGTTTTTTTGCCATTTGCATTGTTCTTCATTCCCTTTTTTTTTTTTTTTTTTAAGATTTATTTATTTATTTGACAGAGAGAGATCACAAGTAGGCAGAGAGGCAGGCAGAGAGAGAGGAGGAAGCAGACTCCCCGCAGAGCAGAGAGCCCGATGCGGGGCTCGATCCTAGGACCCCGAGATCATGACCTGAGCCGAAGGCAGAGGCTTAACCCACTGAGCCACCCAGGCGCCCCCATTCCTTTTGTATAGATCTGCTGTCTGGTCTAATCTTCCTTATGGTTGAAGGATTTCCTTCAACATTTCTGGTAGTTCAGGTGTGCTAGTTTTTGGATTCTTTTGTCCTTTGTCTGAAAGTGGTTTTATTTTACATTAATTTTTGAAAGGCTTTCCCTGAGCCTAAAATTTTATTGTTTGTGGTTTTTTTTTAATGTGCTAGCAATTTTTTAATTAAAATTGACATTTTTCTTTGTTTTTCTATATACAATAAGCCTTAAATTTGTTCTGCCTGCTTTTTAAATATATCTCTATTTAAGGTTGTTTTTAAGCCGTTTGTGATATGAGTGGGTGTGGTTTCCCTCATGTTTATTTTGCTAGAATTTCATTGAGCTTGGATCTGGGAATTTATAATCTTGATTAAATTTGGGAATATTTTGACAATTATTTCCTCAGTAGCACTCTTCTGGTCATCTCCCCTTTTGCGAGCTCCAGTTTCACTTACATTAGGCAGCTTGAAGTTGTCAACGTTGCTCTTTTCATTTTTGTCCTAGCATTTTTGTCTCATTTGTTTTGCTGTGTTTTGGGGTTCACTGATCTTTTTTTGCAGTATGGTAGTTATTTTTTGGTTTAGTTACTTTATTTTTCATTTCTACAGGTTCTGTATAGATCTTTTTTATTATTTTCCGTGGCTCTCCTTAACATATTGATGGGGTTTTTTAAATCTCCTTCATATTTCTTGAGAGTATAAAGTACAGTTAAAATACTTTTATGCTTTTAAAGTACTTTTATGCCATTGCCTTTAATTCAGTCATCTGTGTTTAATCAGGTTAATTTTGATTGATTGATTTTTCTTATTAAAGGTTGTACTTTCCTATTTTCTTGCATAACTGTCAAATTTTTATTAGATGTCAGATATTGTAAATTTTACTTTCATGGATGTTGGATGTACTTGTATTTTAAAAAGAAAATATTTGGGAGCTTTGTTCTTGGGCATAGGTGAGTTACTTAAAGAAAATTTGATGTTTTTGATGTTTTCTTTATGCTTTGTTAAGTGAGACAGGAGTAGCCTTTAATCTTATGCCTTACTTTTATTCTGAGTAATAGCCTGTAACTCATTGCCTCCTGGATTACAAGGTTTTTCCACTGTGGCTGGTGGGAATACCATCTCTTCCCCTCCTTGGATATTTTATTCAGATGGTTGCAGTGATCAGTGCTTTGCTGAAGATTCAAGTTGAAGCCTCTGCATATTTCCAGAGCTCACTTTGTAGCTTTCTTTTCTCCTGGATTCTGCCCTGTAAACTCTAGCTGCCTTTACTTTTCTCAATGACCAACTCTGTTCCAGCTCTCAATTGTCTCCTTAATTCAGGTGGACTGCTGGCCTCTACTTAGATTCTCCTCCCTGTTCAAGCTTTCCCCAAGCAGAAAGATGGATCAGTTCAGTCATGGAGTTCACATTTGTTTCCTCTCTCAGAAATTACTGTCATGCATTGCCTATTATTAATTGTCTGAAAAACCATTTTTTTTGTTGTTGTTGTTTAATTTTTTTCCATTGATTAAGGCAGTAGGGTATGTCTGGTCACTATTAACTCCATCTTGACCTAAGTTTATAGTAATTATCTCAAGCTTTTTTCTGTTTGTAATTTTATTTTCAGCTGTCTGTTTGTTCCTTGATAGTATTCTTTAAGTTTGACTTTCTCTTTTCATTATCTTATTTTTTTCCCATTTCATTTTTGAACTCTTTTACATGTGCTTTTTGTTATTTTTCTGTAGTTCAGGTGAAATGCTTGTACAGAATTTCCTTTTACTAAGTTTTGTTTTGTTTCAGGCAGGATTCTTCAAATGTCTCTCCTTCACCCTTTTTTCCACTTCCCCGAGAGTTGTGCTTATTTATTTCTTTTGCTAGAGTATGTGTGCATAGTTGCCATGACTTTTCTTTCTTTCTTTTTTTCTTTATTTCTTTCTTACTTTCTTTCTTACTTAAGCTTACTATAAACAGTTTTGTTTCTGCATTATATTGGTTGCTATAGTGTGTATAGTATGACTGCTGCCATACTCCCTTCGCTTGGTTTTTGAGACTTTTCCCCCAGAGCTGCAGCTCTAAGGTTGGAATATCCTACTCTTTCCAACTTTCTGAAGTCTGACAGTATGGGGAGCTCAGCCAGGGTTATGGTGAGTCCTTGTGAGAACACTTAATGCTTAACCTTTCTGAAATATTGGCAGATTCACTAATCAGTGTTCATCTCTCCTGGTTGAGGGAATTACGTGGTTTCCCTGGTATATTCTAGTAGTTTACTGTGGAGTTCCAGGGGAGAAAGTTAGCTAGCCTGAGTTTTCACTACTACCATCTCAGAAGAGGAAAATATAAGGATATCAATTCCCTTTTTTTTCCTCTTCTGGGGTATTTGAGAATTCTCAGAATTTTGTGAATTCACCAGTATGATACATGGGGGCTAGAGGACAGGAGCCAGAGATGGGCTTGTTATTATCCCAGGACTTTTTTTTGTTTTTTGCTGAACTCTTTGTTGCTGTTGGGTTTTTTTTCCTCCATTGTTTTAGCTGATTTGATTTATTTTAATTGATTTAGAGGTCAAACACTTTTAATTTTAACTTTGGTCCATCTTTACACAGAAAGTACACAGAAAGTTTGTGGATAATTACATGTGAGTTGAATACATTTTTCCTTGGTGATTACTTTAAATCAGTCTTTTTTTTTTTTTTTTGAGTAGATGAAACAAATTTTCAGTGTATCATTTTTTTTTTTTTATATTTTTATTTATTTGACAGAGATCACAAGTAGGCAGAGAGGCAGGCGGGGGTGGGGGGCAGGATCCCTGCTGAGCAAAGAGCCAGATGTGGGGCTCGATCCCAGAACCCTGAGATCTTGACCTGAGCCAAAGGCAGAGGCTTAACCCACTAAGCCACTTATTCATTTTAAAACATACTAATTTTTAATACTTCTTTCCCCAGATACCATGTTTATGTGGCAGTGCTCCATGTTTGCTGTGTCGATGCTGTCCTAGTGGAAACAACTCTACTGTAACTAGATTGATCTATGCACTTTTCCTTCTTGTTGGAGTGTGTGTAGCTTGTGTAATGCTGATACCAGGAATGGAAGAACAACTGAATAAGGTTAGTTTTTGTTTTTGTTTTTTTAATTAACTGACCCTGTAATGAGTATGCTTAAAACCAGTTGTTGGGTTTTGGAAATTGTAATGTACAAAGTAAGATAACTTATAATTCCAGTTTCAGTAATACTAATAATCTTTTAGGAAAGACAGACGATGTAAGACTAACATAAGCTTAACTTCTGTGATGGTGGTACAGAAAATGTGCTGTGGTAATAAGGAGAAATAAGTAATTCTAACCAGTTAAGTGTCAGAACTCAGTGGGTCTCATGGAAAAAGCAGCATTCTAAGAATGAGAACTTTTATATGCAGAAATTGAAAAATAGGAAGCAAAATGAGGATAAAGAGCTTGTTGAACAGAATATGTATGCTTTAGGAAGACTGGTCTAATAATTAGAAGTCAAGTAATTAAATGTGGAGGCTCTTTTGTTGTGTAATCAAGAATTGTATAGGGGGTCAGCAGTAGCCTTTTTGAATGTAGAATTAACTGAATCTGGATTTGAAAACTGGCAGTGATAGAGTCATACATAATACCCAGATTCTGATTCTGGACAACTAGCAGGAAACTGTTACTGTTAACCGTGGGGGAAAATGGGGGTGATGTGTTTTATTTAAAAAAAATTTTTTTTCAGGGAGTCAGGTTATAAAAGGAAATAAGGAAAATACTCATTTAGTTTATAAAACATTGACTTAGGAATACTGCACTACATATGTGTTCAAGAAAGTATGTGTGTGTATCTAATAGGAAATAGAAAACACAGTATGTAACAAAAAAGAAATCTTAGCTGGAGATGTTTTGGGAATGGAGATGAAAGTTGAAACCATGGCAGCATATGCTGAAGAAGACCGTTCAAAGTGAGCAGACTGTAACTTTTACAAAAGCTGTTATTGAAAGGGGTTGGTAGAGAAAAGGGAGCCTGAGAAGGAACAATGAAAAGGGGTGAAACAAGTGAATGCCCTGTTGTGCAGACCTTAGGAAGAAAGTATTTGACAGCCAGTATATCAGTGTTTTGAGAAAGTGATTTCTTTAGAGTGCTGGAATCAAAAGTGGAAGGAGACCCAAATAGCTGTGAGGAAATGTATCTAGTAGTTATAAACTGCTGATTTGAGGAGTTTTGTAACAAAGATGATGGTCTCAGGGGGCAGCTTATTTAAGGAAAAGATTTTTTAGGATGAGATTTAATCATTTATATTTTGATATGAGCTTTAATCTGTATGAGGGAGAGAGGGAGGAGGTGATCAAGAGAAGTTATAGAAGTTGGCTTTCCACCAAGACAAGACGAATGATAACAGAAAATTTGAGGTTGAGAAGGATAGTATGGCAGTTGACCTCCATTTTAAAGCACAGTATCTGCTTGATGTTGGCTTTAGGGTAAGGAAAGATGGTGAAAGTTTGGAAAATGAGATTATTATGATTTTAAGAGAACTAGCATTGTACATAGTAAATGTGGATGACCAGCTAATGTTATTCAAGTCCTTGGCTATAAGCAAAAGACATATGGTTTTGTTGTGGATCCAGTTGATCGTGGTTTTAAATAGTTTAGATGGTAAATGTTAATTCTCATCACCAAATGTTTCTGCTCCTCTGCTTTCTGAAGGTCATCAGTGATTTGCGTTTCCTAGAGTGCCATGTCTTTAATACTTATTCATCAGTGAGTTGTGAGTTGAAGAATACCTATCAGTTTCTACTTACTGATACAAGATTTCCTTTTTTCGGGGTGCCTGGGTGGCTCAGTAGGTTAAAGCCTCTGCCCTCAGCTCAGGTCATGATCCCAGGGTCCTGGGATCAAGCCCCACATCAGGCTCTCTGCTCAGCAGGGAGCCTGTTTCCCTTCCTCTCTCTCTGCCTGCTTCTCTGCCTCCTTGTGATCTCTGTCAAATAAATAAATAAAATCTTTAAAAAAAAAATTTCCTTTTTTCAGTTTGTCACAACATGTACATCATTTGAAATGGTGGCTTCTCCAACAGCCTGGACTCCTGAAGTGACTATTAGAACCAGTTATGTACATGCACAAGAGCAAGAACTATATATTTGCTGTTTTAAGCCACTGATACTTGGGGATTGTTATTGAACTAGCTTAACCTAACCTTAACCTGACTAATTAATGATAGGAATTTGCCAGGTGGTGTCCTGCTACCACACAAGGAAGTGGGATAATTAAGGATGTCTAGTTGTGTACATGTTGCAAATGAGTATGGGTAAGTATATACTGCCCTAGGGCTTAAACTGGGTTGTAAAGGTGAGATTTAAGTGAGACTAGGAAAGGGTTTATATTATAGACTGTGTAGGAACTAGGAAAAGGAAGGTAGTGCCTCTCCATTAGCTTAAATCCAATTGTAAGTTCTTGGTTTTAAAGGCACAAATTAACAGTCATATTTGGCATATCGTTTGCTTTAACATTTTCTAGAGGAAATTTGTTCTCATATGTAGGATTAGTGTATATGTGGTTCTGAGGATTGCTCCCATTTATTTCATTTAAGGTCCTTTTGTTTTGTCTTTGTGTGTGTGTGTGTGTGTGTGTTCTGATTCCAGTGTGACTTTTAGTAATGGCCATCCAGTCTTTTTCAGATTTCTAAGTTAAAAATAAATCAGTGTCAGCTATTTTTTAATCCAGATCAATTCATTATCAAAAATAACATCTGTAGAGTAAGAGACCAAAACTCAAAATGTATTTAGGTCACATTGGCTTCAAGAAGCCATCATTGTTTTCCTTGGTATTTAGAAGCTGACTTAGTTTATAATTCCTTGAGCTTTTATTGATTGTATTTCTCTCTTATATAGATAATTGAGATATCACAGGAGAATGCAAGTTTTTAGGACATTTAGACTAAGTCTGCAAGTCAGAATAAACATCCAGTTTTGGATCAGTTTATAGTTTATCATGGGCTCAAATAAAGTAAAAAGAAAGTTAAATATCTAGCTGATGAAAATGTTCCAGACTTACCTTGTTTACATATTAAGCAGAAACTGTAAAGCATATTTCTGTTTTGTAAACCTGAAACTATTTGATTACCTAGAACTTGTTTTTAATTTGAAAAAATTCGACATCATAAACTCTTTGTTTTTTCTAGATTCCTGGATTTTGTGAAAATGAAAAAGGCATTGTTCCTTGTAATATTTTGGTTGGCTATAAAGCTGTGTACCGTCTGTGTTTTGGCTTGGCTATGTTCTATCTTCTCCTCTCTCTGCTAATGATCAAAGTGAAGAGTAGCAGTGATCCAAGAGCTGCAGTGCATAATGGGTATGTCTTTGAATAATACAGAAGTCTAGGTAGTATTTTCTCAGTTATTTTAGTTTGTCTAAAGAAACTATAAAATAAGCTATGCAATTTTCAGATTTGTTATTCATGAATGACCAGGTAAAAATACCTTTTTGTCTCTACTGAGAATATCAGATTTTAGAAATATAAATTTATTTTTTATAAATATAAATATAAATTTATATTATAAAAATAAATAGTAGCCTTGGGTTATTTATTGGTATAGTCTCTGATGCATGATGTTTTATAGTTCATGATAAAAAGAGGATCTACTGGGGCACCTGGGTGAGGCTGTCAGTGAGCACCCGACTCTGGGTTTTGGCTCAGGTCATGATCTGAGGGTCATGAGATTTAGCCCCACTTCGGGCTCCACACTCAGTGTGGAGTCTACTGGCAATTCTCTCTCCCTCTCCCTCTGTCCATCCTGCTTGTGCATTCTCTCCTTCTAAATAAATTTTAAAAGGTGGCAGGGATCTACCATATTTGCTATTAATAACAGGGAACTCATTCTTCCTTCTCCTTGTAGTTCTTGGTAGATCAGTGTTATTACTACATGAAACTGAACTTGGTTACTTAGACCTACAGTGCGACCAAAATGAAAAATTTTAATCCTCAACAGGGTGATTTTCTAAATGGTTGGTTGTACTAGAGAATCTAGAAAAAAACCTTAGGGTCCCTTTTACTAATTTCCCTTAATGAAGAGCATCACTTCCGGTACTTAGTTTGAATGTTTTGAATTTTATCTGATCTTTTCTCCCAATAAATTAAAAAAATTTTTTTTTAAATATTTGCTGTTGCTTATTTATTACTAAGACAGGAAGAATGAGCAAATGAGAAATACAAATATTAGTGAAAAATATAGTGACAGGTTGATTTATTTTGTTTATTTTGTTCTTGTAGTCACTGGTATTTGTTTATTTGCACTTTTACAACTATATTTATTAAATGTGTTTTTAAACACTTCTCAAAGTGCATCACAATGGCTATAACAGCTATTCACTGAGATAACACTCTAGTCAAAGTAGCATGCTTGTAGCACACCTAACCATTTTCCTTACATGTGTTTTCTTTTTAATTGAGATATAATTAACATATAACATTGTAGATTTAGCATCTACAAAATGTTGATTTCATACATTTGTATATTGCAGTGTTATTACCATTGTAGGGTTAGCCAACACCTCAGTCATGTCACATAGTTATTACTTATTTCTTGTGGTAAGAACAGTTAGCAGCTTTGAAGTCTGTAATACAGTTTTGCTGCTTATAGTCACTTTGCTGTGCATTAGATCTCCAGGATTTATGTACTGGTTGCAGGTTTGTTCCCCTTAATGACCTTTCCCAGTTCTGCCCCCCACATACTCCATACTCTGGTAACCATTCTATTCTCCAAAAATTTGAACAAGCTTGGCTTTTCTAGATTCCACCTATGAGTGATATCATATGGTATTTGTTTTTCTTCAGCTTAGCTCAGCACAATGCCTACAGTTAATATATGTCTTTGCAAATGGGAGGGTTTGCTTCTTCCTTGTGGCTGTATAACATTCCATTGTGTATCTGTCTATACCACAGTTTCTTTCTTCATTCATTGACAGACACTTGGGTTGTTTTCATATCTTGCCTATTGTGAATAATGCTGCCGTAAACATGGGAGAGCAGGTATCTTTCTGGTATCCTGTTTGTATTTCCTTTGGGTATATAACTAGAAGTGGAATTGCTAGATCATATGGTAGTTTTTATTAATTTTTTTTGAGGAACCTTTATACTGTTTTTCATCATGGCTGACCTAGTTTACATTCCCACCAGCAGTGCACAAGGGTTTCCTTTTCACCACATCCTTGTCAACACTTGTTACTTCTTGTCTTCTTAATGATAGCCATTTCATTTTAACAAGTGTGAGATGATATTTCATAATGGCTTTGATTTACATTTCCCAGATGATAAGCACCTTTTTATATACCTTTTGGCCATTTGTATGTCTTCGGAAAAATAGCTGAGTTCCTCTGCCCATCTTTTAATGGATTTTCTGTTTCTTAATTTAGTCTTGACAGGTTGTATGTTTTTAAGAATTTATTCATATCTTCTGGTTATGCAATTTGTTGACATAAAATTCTTCAAGCAGTTTCTTATGAATGTATTTCCATAGTATCGGTTGTAATGTCTCCTCTGCTGTTTTTGATTTTGAGTATTCTTTTTTCTTAGTCTAGCTAAAGGTTTGTCAGTTTTATCTTTTTGAAATACCAGCTCTAGTTTCATTGATCTTTTCTATCTTTTTCTGTTCTGTATCATGTTTATTTCCCCCTCAGATCTTTGTTATTTCCCTGCTTCTGCTAATTTTGGCCTCACTTTTTCTGGTCCTTGAGGTATATAGTTAAGGTTATTAGAGATCTGTTTTCTTTATATATGCATTTGTCACTATATACTTCCTCTCAGAACTTTTTTTAACACATTTTTCTTTATTTTTTTATCTTTTAATATTATTTTTATTGACCTATAATGTGTATTTGCCCCAGAGGTACAGGTATGTGAATTGTCCGGTTTACACATTTCACAGCACTCACCATATCCCATACCCTCCCCAGTGTCCATAACCCAGCCACTTCTCCATAACCCCCCTCCCCCCAGCAACCCTCAGTTTGTTTTATGAGATTAAGAGTCTGTTATGGTTTGTCTCCCTCCTGATCCCATCTTATTTCATTTTTTCCTTCCATACCTCCCAGACCCCCACCCTGCCTCTCAAATTCCTCATATCAGAGAGATCATATAATAATTGTCTTTCTCAGATCGACTAACTTCGCTCAGCATAATACCCTCTAGTTCTGTCCACGTCATTGCAAATGGCAAGATTTCATTTCTTTTGATGGCTGCATAGTATTCCATATACACACATCTTCTTTATCCATTCATCTGTTGATGGACATCTAGGTTCTTTCCATAGTTTGGCTATTGTGGACACTGCTGCTATAAACATTCAGGTGCACGTGCCCCTTCGGATCACAACATTTGCATCTTTAGGGTAAATACCCAGTGGTGTGATTGCTGGGTCATAGGGTAGCCCTATTTTCAACTGTTTGAGGAACCTCCATGCTGTCTTCCAAAGTGGCTGCACCAGCTTGTCTTCCCACCAACAATGTAGGAGGGTTCCCCTTTTTCCGCATCCTCTCCAGTATCTGTCGTTTCCTGACTTGTTAATTTTAGCCATTCTGCCTGGTGTGAGATAGTATCTCACTGTGGTTTTGATTTGTATTTCCCTGGTGCCTAGTGATATTGAGCAGTTTTTCCTGTGTCTGATGGCCATTTGGATGTCTTTGCAGAAATGTCTGTTAATGTCTCTTGCCCATTTCTTTTTTTTTTTTTTTTTAATTTCTTTTCAGCTAACAGAATTCATAGTTTTTGTACCACACCCAGTGCTCTATTCAATGCATGCCCTCCATAATACCCACCACCTGGCTCCCCCATCCTCCCAGCCCCCGCCCCTTCAAAACCCTCAGGTTGTTTTTCAGAGTCTATAGTCTCTCATGGTTCATCTCTTGCCCATTTCTTAATTGGATTATTTGTTCTTTGGGTGTTGAGTTTGATTAGTTCTTTATAGATTTTGGATACCAGCCCTTTATCTGATAAGTCATTTGTGAATATCTTCACCCATTTAGAACTGCTTTTGCAGTGTCCTCGATGTTTTTTTTTTTTTAAAGATTTTTTTAAATTTATTTGACAGAGAAAGATCACAGTAGACAGAGAGGCAGGCAGAGAGAGAGAGAGGGAAGCAGGCCCCCTGCTGAGCAGAGAGCCCGATGCGGGACTCGATCCCAGGACCCTGAGATCATGACCTGAGCCGAAGGCAGCGGCCCAACCCACTGAGCCACCCAGGCGCCCCTCCTCTATGTTTTATTATGTTGTTTCTATTTTCATTTGTTTAGAGATCATTTCTCTTTTGATTTCTTTGATCTCTTGATTTTGCAGGAGTGTGTTGTTTAGTTTCCACGTGCTTGGAAATTTTCCATGTTTCCTTTCTAGTTTCATTCTGTTGTCATTGGAAAAAAAAAACCACAAACTTGGTATGATTTTAGTCTTCTTAAATTTAAAAAGACTTTCTGGGGTCCTGTCATGTGATCTGTTTATACTGAAGAATGTGCCATATGCACTTGAGAAGCATGTGTATTCTGTTGCTGTTGGATGGATTGTTCTTTAAATGTGTTCAGTCCATTTGGCCTAACATACCGTTCAAATCCAGCATTTCCTTGTTGATTTTCTGTCTGGAGGATTTACCCATTGCTGAAAGTGCGGGGTATTGAGATCTCTTACTGTTACTGTTTCTCCCTTAAAATCTGTAAGTATTTGCTTAATATACTCAAGTGTTCTAATGTTGGGTATATATATATTTATGATTGTATCTTCATGGAGAATTGAGTTGGCCCCTTTACTATTATATAACATCCTTCTTTGTCTTGTTCCTTTTTTTTTTTTTGGTAAAGATTTTTTTTAATTTGTCAGAGCACAAGCAGGGAGAGTGGCAGGCAGAGCAGGTAGAGGGAGAAGCAGGCTCCTGGCTGAGCAGGGAGCCCACCCGATGTGGGGCTTGATCCCAGGAATACCTGAGCCAAAGGCAGATGCTTAACTGACTGAGCCACCCAGGCATCTTTTTTGTCTTAAAGTTTTCTTGTTTGATATAGGTATGCTAACCCCACTTCCTTTTGCTTTCCAATTGCATGGAATATCCTTTACTATCCCTTCACTTTGAGCCTGGGAGACTTCTTAAATCTGAAGTGAGTCTTCTATGCAGCATATAGTTGGGTCTTGGTTTTTTATCCATCTAACCACACCATGCCTTTTGATTGGTAAATTTAGTCATATACACATTTAGGGTAATAATTATTGATATGTAAGGCCTTAGTAATGTTACCTTATTCATTGCTTTTTGATTGTTTTGTATTTCCTTTTTCCTCCATTTCTGCCTGCTTTTGTAAATTGGTGTTCTTTGGTTCTTGTTTCCCTTTATCTTTTGTGAACCTACTGTAGGTTTTCACTTTGTGGTTACTGTGGGGCTTACCTAAAACATCTTTTAGATAAAACAGGCCATTTTAAGCTTTTAGCATAGCAGCTTAACTCCAATTGTATACAAAAGCTCTATCCAGTTAATCCTCCCCTTTTAGAGTTTTGATGTCACAATTTAACAATTTTTATATTATATATTAACATAGTGTAGTTTTTTAATAGTTCTTACTAGCCTTTATAGTTAAATATTAACATATCATATTGTAGAATTAGTTTCCTAAATCTTACTGTTTATCTTCACCAGTCTGTTATATATGTTCATATGCTTTCATATCACCAATTAGCATTTTTTCATTTAAGCTTGGACGGTCACCAATTTTTTTTTTTTCCAAGATAGGTCTAGTAGTGGTGGACTCAGCTTTTATTTATCTGGGAAAGTCTTTATTTCTCTTTCATATCTGAAGGATGACTGGTAGAAGGAATATTCTTGGCTGGCAGTTTTTTCTTTCAAAACTTAGAATGTGTCATTTCCCTCCCTCCTGGCCTGTAGAATTTCTGCTGAGAAATCCGCTGCTAGCTTAGTGAGAGATCATTTGTAGATTAAGATCCTTTTTTCTCTGGCTGCTTTTAGGATTCTTTTTCTTCCATCTCTTGACAGTTTGTGTTTTAGAGAGGGTCTTTTGCATTGAGATAATAGCAGTAATAAATTTATTAGATTTATGAACTCAGGTGTATAATACTTACCAGGCTTGGGAAATTCTCCATTACTTCTTTAAATAAACTTTGCCCCCTTCTTCCTTCCTCTCCTCTGGAACACTAATTATTCTAATATTGAGATACCATAGCTCAAATGGCTTGCTTCACTCTTTTTCAGTCTTTTTTCCTCTGTTCACTCTTATGGGGATGTTTCAAAATTTGTGTTCTCTGGGTTGCTGATTCTGTTGGACATTTGATGTACCCTGCTGCAAGTGCTCTCTTGCATTTTTCATTTCTTTCATTATATTCTTTGGCTCCAGTTGTTGGTTCTTTTTTTATGGTTTCTGGCTTTGCTAAAGTTCTCGTTTGGTTCATGTATTTTTTTTCCTGATTTTGTCTTTTTGTGTTTTCTGGTAGCTCATTGAGTTTCCTTAAAGCAGCTATCATTCTTTATTCACTAGATTGCAAGATTCTGTGCCTTTGAGCTCAGTTGTTGGATTATTATCTTCTGTTGATAGGAGTGTTTTCTTGTTCCCTGTGGTTTTGTGTTGCTTGAGGTAGCAGATAACTCAAGTCTCTACTGTTTGTCTTCAGATGGGGTGTACTCTTGATCCTGTTACATATCTGGGGTTCTCTGTGACCTTGTATTTATACACTGGCTGCACACTTCTTGCTCCCTTTTGTGGAAGAAGTCTTAAGCTTTTATGACTTCTCCGGTTCTTAAAACTCTCCTTACTGGCTACTGGAAGTCTTTTTTGTTTGTTTGTTTTCCAGAAGGTGGCACTACGGCTGAAGTTTGTGGTTTCTCCCTTTCCTACAGATCCGTGGTGTTTTTCTCAGAGCACTCTCATTTCTGGATTGGCTCTTTCTGCCACACTTGGGAGCACAGACAGAGAGCTGCCTGCAGAGTGAGAGGTGTGGGTTTAGTACTCCAGGTGTTTGGAGTCCCACACAGCCAGCAGAAATATCCTTGGCTGAGGATCTCCCAGAGACTTGTGAACATATTTCCTGCTTAAATCCTGAATGTAATTGGCAGAAACTGTGTTCCTTTAATGCTTTTTGATGTTCTTTGCTGCTGCTTTCCCCATTTCCTGTTCCCCCTTAGTCATGGAGGTCCTGCCTCCATAATCTGGGTGTTCCTGGAGAGAAATGGGTTTCTTTAGAATTGTCCCACAGAGTTGGGGTAGCTGTCACTCACAGCTCTCGTTTTGCCCCATGGGAGAGGTTGCTGCCAGGTAGTGTCCATACTCTCTTGCCATGGTGTAGGTGCGGTGCTGACAAAGTTCCTCTTCCCCTCTCTGTTGCACTGAAACTCATCTCCCCGACACACAGGCCATGCTGGAATCTTCCCTCAGGAGAACTAGACTTTTATAAATTGTCTCTCATTCATGGGTATTTGCGTACATCGGCAGTCTAGGTTTTCCCCAACTGGGAAAAGGTAGGAGAGGTTAGGGATGTTTTTTAGTTCTGCAGTCCATACCAGAGTCTGTCTGCCTATTACCAAATACACAGGTGCTGGAGACGATTTTCCTGGGTCTCTTGGCAAATGTTTCTTGATCTCACACCCTGCTGCCCAGAGACCCTTCTGTTAATGGTTGGAAGCCTAATTAGTTGTTAAGAACGGGGGAACCAAAAAATAGAAACTTTGCCATCAAGATGCTGATGTCCTAAAAGCTGGTGGTTTTTTATCATCAGAGTTTTGGATGGAGCATTTATCATGTGTTTGTAAAACCTGTTCATCTGTACAGTGCACCTTACACTTTCACATATTATTCTTATTTTTAATTTCTTATTCATGTAAAATTAACATAAAGTGTTAACATTAGTTTCAGGTATACAATATAATAATTTAACAGTTCTGTATATTTCTCAGCATTCATCAGGATAAGTGTACTCTTCATCCCTTTATCTATTTCACCCACCTCCCCTCTGGCATCCACTCGTTTGTTCTCTGTATGTAAAGTCTGGGTTTTTTTGGTCTTTTTTTCTTTGTTCATTTGTTTTCTTACTTAAATTTCACTTAGCATTATACCCATTCATTATTTAAAATAAACCTGTGAATATAGAACTGATACTCTCATTTTCTCAGTGAATTAATTATAAATATTTCTTTCTTAAAACGGTCCTAAACAGTCATATAAACTGTTTTTTCACATGCTCTTAAAAGATTTCATATATGAAACTGTTTATTGAGTGAATCTGTATTAGTAAACTGTATTTCTATTTCTTTCAGATTTTGGTTCTTTAAATTTGCTGCAGCAATTGCGATTATTATTGGGGCTTTCTTCATTCCAGAAGGAACTTTTACAACTGGTAATAAATCTTTTCATAATTGTGTGATGTTTATATTTTATAAAGAAACTGACATAACTGTTTCTTGGAACTGTAACACTACTTGTTTTGGTGTTTTGTTTTGTTTTTTCTTTTTTCCTCCTGTTGGCAAAACCAAGGCATTTGTGTAGAATATTTCCTTTTGTGTATTGTGATTACGAAGGTGAAATAATAAAAAGTGAACCAGCCGGGACGCCTGGGTGGCTCAGTTGGTTAAGCGGCTGCCTTCGGCTCAGGTCATGATCCCAGCGTCCTGGGATCGAGTCCCACATCGGGCTCCTTGCTCGGCAGGGAGCCTGCTTCACCCTCTGCCTCTGCCTGCCTGTGCTTGCTCGCTCTCTCTCTCTCTCTCACTGACAAATAAATTAAAAAAAAAAAAAAAAGGTGAACCAGCCACTGATTTGTATTTTTTTTTCTTCAGTGTGGTTTTATGTAGGCATGGCAGGTGCCTTTTGCTTCATCCTCATACAGCTAGTCTTACTTATTGATTTTGCCCATTCATGGAATGAATCATGGGTTGAAAAAATGGAAGAAGGGAACTCAAGATGTTGGTATGCAGGTAAGCTTTTTTCTCGGAGCATCTTCAAGATAGGTGAACTTTGAAGGTGAGAGCATATATGTAGACTATAGGGAAATCAAGATTTTTATGATGTTTTTGTGAAGCGGTGTTTACTTCAAAAGTTTGTGAGTGGCATCTTATCACATTGTGTCAACAACTTTACTTGTTGAAATAGTTTTTAGGTAATCGATTAGAACATACCTAAGAGCCAGAAAATAACCCAGAGTACCTTGAATGGCTAAAATAGATGTTGCAAAGGCTGTGTTCTATGGCTGACAGTATGTACTTTTTACAGCCTGACTTCCTATTTTACAGCAGGTTAAAAATATCAAAGGGACTAGGACTGCTAAAAATAGTGGCATAATTCATAAACATCAGCATGCAGAAAAAATATAAAAAGCCACTCTAGAACATTTCTTTTTATATAAGTGGAAAGATGCCTTTGTGTCAGTAACACGTAATGGGGTTCTTAAAGTACTGACAGTTTTATTTGTAATGATGAGCTTGAGTCCAGTGGTTATACTGCAGAACAGGGATCAGAATTCATTTGCTTGCCCCAGATGATGAAAAGGAGGGAAGAGACTCAGGTTAAAATGCATAGGCAGTCCTTGTGCAAACAGAACTGTGATGACCGTATTTTATTTAAGGTGCATAACAGCCGCTCAGTTTCATACAGTAGTTGCCTTGTGGAAATGTGGGCTCAGTATTGCTTGAATTTTTTCTGATTTCTTTCGAAAGAAGCCATAAATATAGATTTTTATGTGAAATGATAACGAGTTTCCACTAAATATTTTAAATCAGATTGAAAGCTATATTCATTCTTATCTGCTAGCCTGATACTTCTCTCACAACTAGTTTGTGGTATTTGATCTTAGTGGTTAAAATAAAGAGAGTTTAGTATCCAAAGAAATAAGCTTCAGTCATTTGGAAAATTCACTTTTATAGAACACGCAATTCTTTAATGCAAATCTAATGCAAGAGTTTGTTTTGTTCCCTGCTGTATCCCCAGTGCTTAGAACTTTGCAGGCATTCAGTAAATACTTGTTGGGTGGATCCGATCCTGGCAGGCACATCTGCATAAACACCTGTATCTTAAGGATGCATTAGCATAAAAATACACTGTGTGTTTTAATTTACATAGAAGAAACTTGGGTTGTCTTATTAAATAATAATGACTTACTGTTACATAATAAAAAATGTTTTAAAGATAATTAGTTAAGGGGTGCCTGAGTGGCTCATTCAGTTATACATTGGACTTGATCTAATCTCAGGTCTTGATCTCAGGGTTCTGAGTTCAAGTCCTGCATTGGGATTCACATTAGGCATGGAGACTACTTTAAAAATTTTTTTAAAAAAATAATTAGTTAATACAGGAAAGCATTGTTTTGTGGGCTTAGCATTAAGTAATTTTATTTTTCTGTATTTTGAAAATTAAGGCCACTGTGTGTGAATGTGTTTGTAATGGAGCTATTACTGTTAATGAAGTTTTTAATGTTACCTTACTGTCCTTGAAAATACTATAGTGAGCTATGTGTGAGGACTTGAAATCACTGTGATAAAGTTCAGAAATACTCTTCTTTGCTTTATAGCCTTCATAATGCAGACAGTGTTAGTTGCTTAAAATACATTTTGAATGATTGTTTTTAAAATGAGCCCTATGCCTAATTCCTAATATTCGTGATACATTCTAATTGTTCAATTATATTTCTTTCACAGCATTGTTATCAGCTACAGCTCTGAATTATCTGCTGTCTTTAGTTGCTGTCGTCCTATTCTTTGTTTATTATACTCATCCAGCCAGTTGTTCGGAAAATAAAGCATTCATCAGTGTCAACATGCTCCTCTGCCTTGGTGCTTCTGTAATGTCTATACTGCCAAAAATCCAAGTATGATCTTTATATCATCAGTTTTTATGAAGCTTCCAGTTTTCTAAGTTTCCCCGAAATCTTGAATGATGTGAGAATATTTATTTGTCTTAATTTTTCTTTGTAGGAATCACAACCAAGATCTGGTTTGTTACAGTCTTCAGTAATCACAGTCTACACAATGTACTTGACATGGTCTGCTATGACCAATGAACCGGGTATGTTTTGTTTGCTTGGGTTTTCTTTTTTTTTTTTTTTTTAAGATTTTATATATTTATTTGCCAGAGATCACAGGTAGGCAGTGAGGCAGACAAAGGGGTGTGGGGGGTGGGGGGGAGTAGGCTTCCTACTGAGCAGAAAACCTGATGTGGGGCTTGATCCCAGGACCCTGGGATCATGACCTGAGCCGAAGGCAAAGGCTTTAACCCACTGAGCCACCCAGGCGCCCCAAGAAAAGTGTTGTTGTTGTTTTTTTTTTTAAGATTGTATTTATTTATTTGACAGAGAGGGAGAGAGAGTGTGAGTAGGCAGAAC
>PISX010013518.1:0-32226 GCA_004024625.1 Mellivora capensis | reverse complement strand
TTTCTTTTTAATGAATTCTACAACTTTTTTTTTTTTTTTTTCCATAGATGGTTATTTTGTGAAAGTAAACCATTTAAAAATAAGCCTCTGGGGCGCCTAGGTGGCTTAGTGGGTTAAGCATCTGACTCTTGATTTTTGGCTCAGGTCCTTGATCTCATGGATCCTGAGATCGATCTCTGGGTCACTCAGGAGGGAGTCTTCTTGAGAGTCTTTCTCTCCCTCAGACCCCCACCACCCAACGCTCTCTTGCTCTTACTCTCATTCTAAAATAAGTAAATAAATCTTTAAAAAAGAAAAATAAGCCTCTAGAGGAAAACAGTATGGAAATAATAGCATTTTCATATTTGATGTACTGCTATGTATTTTTTCACTTTGCTTCTTTCACTAACATTATAATCCTATGAAAATTATAACAAATATACCTACAGTCATAGGTATGTGTGTATGTAGGTGGTGTGTGTGTGTATATATATATATTAGAAAAGCTATTAAAATGCTCCTTGATTCATTGCTAAGCAGTATAGTTTTGTTTGATTTTTTAACTAATTAAGATACTATTTTTGTCTGTGAGTACCTTGCAAGTGAATATAATTGGGCTTTCTAATGAATCTCTTTATAGGCCAGTTATATTGCATTCCATGAGATTAAGAAGCCAATATAAATCATTTGGGGTGAAACAGATGAGCAAGAAATTACTGATTTTGAAAAGGAAGAAAATGGTGCCTTTTACTTAAAATTACAAAATGTTATCTGAATTTCATTTTAAGTTTATAAACTCAGTAGATGCCTTATCAATAGTGGGAAGAAGGCTGTTTTTAGTATTACAGAAAAGATTATTTTTGTTCAGGTGTTAAGTAGTTAGAAAAACTTTTTTATTAATTTGCTTTAGAGCTTATTCTTATGTGAATGGCTCTAAGATGAGAATCAATTTTGTCTTTATTTTTCCCCCTAATTAAGGATTATTTTCATCATAAGATGGTAGTTGATATATCTGACTTTGTGGAAGAGAGAAACATTTTGGATACTTTAGTGAATACAAACTTTACTTTTTCTTACAAAAGTTAACAGTATGGATTAGGTCATTATGACTTATTTGGACATTTCCACAAAGCACTTGTTAAAATTCTGATTGGTAATTTTATGTGTAAGCTCCCTTGCCTACATAGCAATGTACTTTGACAAGTTTATAAATTTCATAAAGTCACTATTGTTCTTACAGTATATATTAGGAAAAGCCACTGTATTTTCATTTAGAACACCTGAGTTTTATTCCTAACTGTACTAGGGTTTTATTATACTTATGAGAGCTCATCTGAATTTCACCTTTTTCTTGACCAATTTAGAGCTTCATATCATCTCCGTACTGGACACTTTTCTGGACATTTTTCTGGGCACTTCTATAAAGTTAGCACTGTAATATTTAAAAGGTCTCATTATCAATAAATACAAGTTTTTCAGATTACTCTTTTCTTGTATTTGTGTCTTTTTCCAGGAAAATTTTTTGAATATGCAAGGGTATAAAGAAGTTAAAAAAAATGGAAATAAAAACACTTGTAACTAGGTCCCCCAAAATAAATTACTTCTTATACTGTCTGGCATTTTAATTTGACCTTAATTTACATTACAGAAACAAACTGCAACCCAAGTCTACTAAGCATAATTGGGTACAATACAACAAACACTATCCCAAAGGAGGGGCAGTCTGTCCAGTGGTGGCATGCTCAAGGAATTATAGGACTGATCCTCTTTTTATTATGTGTGTTTTATTCAAGGTAAGAAAAACCGTGGATTATTTTTTTAACAAGAAATCTAGCCATTCATTTAAAAATCAGTTTTTTAAATACCCTTTTTCCTTCTTTCTTAACTGTCTTTTATGCAGTATCCGTACTTCAAACAACAGTCAGGTTAATAAATTGACTCTAACAAGTGATGAATCAACATTAATAGAAGATGGTGGAGCCAGAAGTGATGGATCACTGGAGGAAGGAGACGATGTTCATCGAGCTGTAGATAATGAAAGGGATGGTGTTACTTATAGTTATTCCTTCTTTCACTTCATGCTTTTCTTGGCTTCACTTTATATCATGATGACCCTTACCAACTGGTACAGGTAATTCTATTTCATGAAAACTTTGCATGTGGAAATTTCGATGTTTTTCATCATTGCATTGTATGTAAAACATGTGGTATGAAGTACTTTTTATCCTCCATTGTATTTCAAAATTTACATTTAAATGAATGAGATCAGTATAAGAAATGCAGACTTTACTTCCTTGCTTTGGCATTAATATTGAAATACTTCCAAATCTTGAAGAGATTAAAATCAGAAGCTTCATTAAATTACACTTTTACAGAAATTACCATGTTAATATTAGATTATTCTTCATTTTAAGAGCAGACTTTACTGACATTTACTATTGAAAAATAAGTATTTTTTTAAAAATTCCTACACTGTAGCATATTAAGTGATAAGAATCCATGTAGTGTTCAGTAATTCACAGCTTGGGTTGTCAGATAACATTAAACGTTAAGACTTTAGATTGGGGCACCCTGCTGGCTCAGTTAGAGGAGCATGTGACTATGGATCTCCGGGTTATGAGTTCGAGCCCCATGATGGGTGTAAAGATTACTTAGAAATAAAATCTTAAAAAAAAAAAACCTTTAGATGAAAAATATTTTTGGTATGTTTCATTTGTACAAAAACCAGCTAAATTTGGAATGTATTTCCTTCTGAATCTCTTAAATCTGAAAGGGCTGAAAGTGAGAGAGTGGTTCCAATATACCCTTGGAATAGATTACACTTTTTATACAGGATAGGATGAGTCTTTTTTTTTTTTAATTTTTTTAATTTATTTATCAGGGAGAGAGAGAGCACAAGCCAGAGGGAGCAGCAGGCAGAGGGAAAAGCAGGTTTGGCTTCCCTCTGAGCAAGGAACCCGATGTGGTACTCGATCCCAGAACTCCGGGATCATGACCAGAGCAGAAGGCAGATGCTTAACTGACTGAGCCACCCAGGCAGCCCTAGAATTGATAAATCTTTTATTAACAATATCTTACTTAACCAGGCATCACAGTCCATTTCCCTGCTATCTTATGACTGCTAAGCCAGAAGTACAGGATCCCCCCTACTTGGTTACAGTTTGCATTATGCTACTTCATTTTTATTAAAGGCTTATGCTAGTACCTGCTTTTGCTGACTGAAAGAAACATGAAGAGAAATTTTGCTTTTAAGAAAAAAGCCATTTACTTTACTCATACAAGTTTTGTGTAAAAGCAAAATGGCCTAACAAACATACAGAAAGTGGGGACCTGTGCATAAAGAACCTGAGTATTAGTAAAAGAGCTACTTCAGAAGGCCAATGTCCTTTACTCCTTAAAGGAAATTCTTAATTTTTACCTTCACATTAGCTGCTAAAGTAGTATGACAAGCAGGGCAACAGATTAGCTCAGCAATTGTGTATCTATTACCACAAACTGTAAACAAAGAACACCTTGAAGTAAAGTAGCGTAATGGCTGAATCTAACCCTTTCCCTTTCATTTTTTTCCTTAAATTACAGGTATGAGCCTTCTCGTGAGATAAAGAGTCAGTGGACAGCGGTATGGGTGAAAATCTCTTCTAGTTGGATTGGCATTGTGTTGTATGTTTGGACACTAGTGGCACCACTTGTTCTTACAAATCGTGATTTTGATTGAACAGGACTTCTGGCATGAAAGTCCCACTTTGATCATTGCTTGTTTGAGATTAACAGTATTCCCAACTTTTGTAAAGTTGTGTATGTGTGTGCTTCCCATGTAACTTCTCCAGTGTTCTGGCATGAACTAGGTTTTACTGCTTGTCATTTTATCATTGTATTTTTGCCATGCACATTGATATGTGTGTTAGAATGAATTACAAAGGGAGAGATTTAGGAGTCTGGTGGTGAAAAGTGGACATTGTTAGGTTTATCCTTAGTTCTGTGCCTGTGAAATTAAGAGTAAAAACAAAACTGCTTCTTGACAGTTTGATTTTTAAATTGTGCTAGTCCCTAAGCTGTTTTAGAAAGTATAAAAGGAAATGTATGGCTGACTTTTGAAATATTTGATACCTTGCTCTACAAGAGACTGCAAAGAACGTGGCTATTGTAAAATTGTATAAACAAGTGACTTAAATGCCAGTTGTCTGAAAAATCTTTTCAGGTTTTTCCCTTGATGTGAAGATAAGGAACTTACACAGGTAGGGAGTGTTTTGATGGACAATAGTGTAAATTATGATGGAGATTAAGAGAGAGATGCTTCATAGAAAGATTGGGGATGGTGGGTTACTAATTTGAATACCCAGTTAGGTTGTAATCTTCCCTGGGTAGGGATGGCCTTTCATACCAACATACCAACTTTGTTTTAGTCATTATAACATACACAAAAGTATAGGTTCAATGGAGGTGTTAGGAACTCTGAAGGATTTAGACAAAGCTTTTGAAAAAGATAATCGTGGGTTAGAAGGTGTACTTTGAACGTTCATTAAAATTGAAGGTAGTAAACTTTTGACAGGACATTACTGTAGTATAGACTAAGCCTTGGGAGATAATTAGATAAAATCTAGTCCAAGCCTTCGTTTTAGAAATGAAGAAAACTGAAGCTCAGATAACTGATCAGTGCCCAGGCTAGGAAATCCCAAGTTTCCCAAAATCAGCTGGCATTCCTTTGGCATTGAAAAACAACTTCTATTCAAAATACATGCATAATAGATTACACACCTCATTAGTGGTGGTTAATTCATTATGTGATTTGCTGGTGTCCAGCTTGCCTTCTACCCATAAAACCGAGGCCAGGAGAATGATGGAATGCTATAGAATATAAACTGCTTATAGTATACTAGACAATAAGTTCAGAAGATGTTTAAAACGCTTTTGTATTTGCTGGCATTTAATTGAAATACATAGTTTATTATAGTCTTTCAACCTGAAAATCAAGTAGTATGACAGTTAACTTAGAAACTTAGTTACTTGTGTATGTTACTAATGTCTTAATCTTAAAATCTACATTTGCTTCTTTTAAGGTATTTATTAATGTAAATGAAAGATAACAGTTCAACTTAATTCCCCAACTTTATTCTGTGTTGATAATTGTGTTCCATCATTTTGAATGGCTGTGTTCTATCTCTAAATAAATGAATTCAGAGAAAGTGTGTGGTGTACTAATTCTTTAGCAACTCAAATGTAGGTCACTATAATACTCAGACCTACTTTTTCTCTTCTGTATAAAAGAACCTGAAACAGGGTTTACTGTCCATTTTATTTGCTGAAAACCTGAATTATTTTAAGGGTGGTAGTTATACCCTTTTGGTCTTCTATAAGTAACCCATGAAATTGGATCTCAGGTAATTAAAGTCATGTTCTCCTAAAGAACCTTTAGTAGATGGGCCAGTTTAGTTTGGAGAATATTTTTAACCTGTGTCCCATAGGCATTTTTTCCCAAGTTGCAAATGGATGCTTTCTGACACAAGAGGATATAAAAAAGTTCCTTAACAACAACAAATAGAAATGAAGTACTCTATTCTGTATATGTTACTAAGGCTTGGTGTATTTTATTCAGTAATTCATTGAACATGGCATGATTTCTCCAATATTTTAGGCAAGAGAGTGTCCATAAAGTCTTGGGCATTTTACTCAGAAAAATCTTAACGTTCACACAAAACCTATACAAGAATGTTCCTTGCTTTATTTGCAGTAGCCCAAACTGGAAACAACCCAAAAGGCCTTCAACTGTGTTTAAATGAAATTTTTTAACACACAGTCATACATCTATACCATGAACCACTAAACAATAAAAGAGGAATGAACTCTTGGTACACAAAACAACTTGACTGGATCTCCAAGGAAGTATGCTACTGTATTAAAAAGCCAATCCCAAAAAGTTACACAGAATATCATTTCATTTATAATACTCTTTCAATGATGAAAATAAAGATCAGTGGTTCTTTGGAACCAGTAATTAGAAGAATCCTTGAGGGTAGGTTAAATGATTAGTTCTACAAGAATCTGCCATCTTCTGAAGTGTTCACACCATTGATACATGAACCGTTCAGTTTCTTTGCATCCTTGCCCACATTTGGTGTCACTAATTTGAGCCATTCTGATAGAAATATTGTGTTATCTCGTTTTAATTTGCCTTTCTCAAATTGCTAATGTTGAGTATCTCTTCATGTGCTTATTTGCCATCTGTAGGTCCTCAGTAAAATGTCTATTCATGCCTTTTGGCAATTTTGTAATTGGACAGTTTATTATAATTTGTTGAGTTTTGGGTTAATATATTCTAGATACACATCCTGTATCAGATAGTAGTTTACAAGTATTTTCTCCTAGTCTGTATCTTTTTTTTTTTTTTAAAGATTTTATTTGACAGAGATCACAAGTAGGCAGAGAGGCAGGCAGAGAGAGGGAGGGGGAAGCAGGCTCCTTGCTAAGCAGAGCGCCCAATGCGGGGCTCTATCCCAGGACCCTGGGATCATGACCTGAACCGAAGGCAGAGGCTTTAACCCACTGAGCCACCCAGGCGCCCTCCTAGTCTGTATCTTTGTTCTTTCATCTGAACAGGGTCTTTTGCAGAGCAAAGTGCTTAGTTTTGATTAGCTTCTATTTATCAATTTTTTTTAAATTTATTTATCTGTCAGAGAGGGAGAGAGCACGAGCGAGCACAGGCAGAATTAGGGGGAGAAGCAGGCTCCCTGCTGAGCAAGGAGCCCGATGCGGGACTCGATCCCAGGACGCCGGGATCATGACCTGAGCCGAAGGCAGCCGCTTAACCAACTGAGCCACCCAGGCGTCCCTATTTATCAATTTTTAAAAGATCTAACATGTTTTTCAATTTGTCACTGCTTGGCCAGCCCAACACACTTTTAGTACTGCTGTGTAACAGCTCTGAAAGCATCCCCATTTACTGGCAGATTCTCCAGTCTTACACCCTTGATTTTTTTTTTCTTTTTTTTAAGATTTTATTTATTTAACAGACGGAGATTACAAGTAGGCAGAGAGGCAGACAGAGAGAGAGGGGGAAGCAGGCTCCCTGCAGGGAGCCTGATGCGGGGCTTGATCCCAGGACCCTGGGATCATGACCTGAGCCGAAGGCAGAGGCTTTAACCCACTGAGCCACTCAGGTGCCCCCACCCTTGATTTTCTATGTTCTAAGATGTAAGATAGAGCTTTTTGTTCCTTTTTTTTTTTTTTTAAGTGTATTAGGGTTCTCCAGAGAAAAAAAATAGTAAGATACTTTGATAAATGGTGAAAACAGCACTTCACCCCTGTGGTCTTTCTACTCCAAACCCATTAACTCCTATAATCATGGGAAAAACAGTAAACCCAAATGAAGGTCACTCCACAAAATACCATGCCAGTACTCCTTGTAACTAGAGGTCTGATTTATTTGTATTGTAGTTAGTCTGTTTGATACCAATTCCATGAAATTTTCTGATTTGCTTTATGGCCTAATATGCGACCAATTCTCAAAAAATATTTCACGTGTGCTTGAAATGAACATTTAGGCTCCAATTCTTAAGTGTAACATTTTATATATGTTCATTACAACAAATATCATTTCATCATCTTCCCAGTCTGCAGACTATTGTCAATTTAAGCCTCATCACTTGAGTATACCATCCCTATGAAAAACAAGGTGACACACTCTGAAAGAACATTCAGCTCTGTTCTACGTGATTTCTGATGCTGATACTTAAAACCACTACCCCCCCTTAAATGAAAGAAAGTTATAAAGGGGATGAAGATGGGGGGCACTCTTAAAATTAATGGTCTTCATACTGTGGTACTTGTTTTCCAGACAGTACAGAGACTCCTCTGGTAAGCAAGAGGTATTAGAGATCAGTATCCATAGATCTTCAATTTCCTTGTAACTCCTTCCTAAACTTGGATCTGCCTGAAAAGATGCCTTAAGAACATGAGGGCATCATCCCTCTTTAACAATTACTTTCCACATTTAACGAAGATGTATCTTAGGCATTCTGAATCTTACTAAGGCACTGGGTAAAATCTCAAACACTCAATAAAGACAAAATTTTAAATACTGATGAGAAAGAATGACACTGGGGGCAGAATCTTTTTGCAAGTCAGGTAATTTCTGGTTTTTTGCTGTCGATGAAACTGAAAGATGATCTAATTAAGTCACCAGTGGGTAACTCATTAAAAAAGACAATGGTTCTAGTATATAGTTATGAAGGAGTTCAAAGGACTGATAGTGCTATACCAAATTCCTTCCATCATATACTTTTTTGCATTATAAAGTTTTTAAGAGTTGTACACTTACAAAAACAAAAAGGAATAAAACTGCTCTTACACTGATAATCTTCACCTTCAGATACAAAAAAATTGGGGAAGTACTCCTTCCCCCCAATCAAGACCTGTTCATTCCACTAAAAATGTTATTTCTCATATAATTTTACTGTTTAATGTTTGCCAAAATTTGAGTATTAGTGAACACTAAGATCACCCCCCCCCCAAAAAAAAATCCAAAGGCAGAACATAATAGTTTGTTCTCCACTCACCTGAAGTCTACAATAGGTGTCCAAGATTGACGGGTGGCTCTCTTCTAAGCAGTGATTCAGGAAGCCAAATTTCTTCCTTCTTGAATGTATACTCAGAAGCCATAATACTCCTCTGCATCAGGCTAGTGGAGGGGTAAAAGAGCAAGGAGGATTGCAGAGGGGAGGTTTCGTAAACCAGACCTGGAAGTTCTGTACATCACTTCTGATTTATTTATCAGAATTCAGTTACACAGCCACCCTGTTTATGAAGTAGAAATAATCTAACTCTATGATAGAGAAAATGGTTTGGAAAATCATACTGTTTTGATGAGCTGTGCATAACTAGACACAAATTTCTTTATAATGCTTAGAATCTTAAGGTTATAGGAAACAATTTCAAATTTAGCTGCAGAGAAGTATGACAGTATCTTCAATATAGGATTTTCACACATAAAAGTAGGATAAAATTTTTTGGGAGAAGTGGATTGGATGATGATGGTTATCAAATCAGTATGGTATTTAGATTCCTTTAGATTCATTTTAAAAAGCACATAACTTTTTAAACTGTAAGTTACATTTTTAAGTGGTAGTATTATCAATACCCTAAATTCCTTCCAACTAAAGGTGAAAAATTTTAATTTCAACTCAAAAAAGTACCGGAACAGAAGATTTTTAGAATATTTCTAAAGCTCCAAAATGTCCCCAAGAGAAGAAACTTAATCATATTCCACACTAAAGAAGAGAAGGGGAAAAAGTCTCAAGTTCTGTCTCTCAGGCTCTAAATTCTTGTTCTTACTTTAACAACCTCTAGGACAGTGACCTCTACAGCTTATGTAGAAACTAATTTCTGGGGACTTGAATTAGTTCACCAGGATGCCATTGCCAGAGCCAAATGTTTAAAGATCTGCTAAGGAAGGGTTTCCTATCTCTCTGTGCTAGGCTTTATTTTGAATTTTTACATCATAGTAATAGAAATTCCAGGATATTGACAGAATATGGCCACGAGGAGGGCCATATTTGTAATTCCTCATTAAATACCCCTATAAAATATTCAGATATAAACTGTTCTGCTTCCAGGGTCTGCCTGAAGGTAGAATTCAACTTGATAAAAGTGGTGCCTGCCTTGTATTAAGCTCTATAAGCCTCCTGAGCAACTGTTCCAAAGGGATAAAGTGTTACTGTTCCATCTCTAGGGATAAAAATTACAGGCCTTTGGGTGGCATCCAGTGATAATGTTCTTACCTCATCTGGGACAATGAGAGGCATACTTCTCTTAGTTCTTTATAAGAAATATAGGAAGCAAGCCAGTATAATTTTTAACACAGAAGAACTTTAAAACACATTAAGTTTAGAGACCTTATATTCCTTCCTTGTTGTAATACACAGTCTAACTCTTGAGATGAGGCACAAAGATCTTGGTGTGAATCAATAATGGACAACAGACAGTTTACAATTTAAATCTATCTACTTCCTATAAAAAGGAAAAAATTTTACATGTGGGTGTCACCTCTAAAGAAGACACGTAACAGACATTAGTACACAACATTCATTATATTTATTTTACTAAATAGTATGGTTCAAAAAAACACAAACAGAAAACTTTTACTTAAAACTAGTCCAATGAGATGGATGGGGTTGATGCCATCCCATCCCCCTTCTTTTTATATATATGGAGCTGGAGCCATTTCTGACAGCAAGCACTCATGTTTACTTTGCCTTTCCTTTGAACATGAATGAACTTCTCTGAACAAGAGAGACAAATGAAGTTTTACAAGATACAGGCACTTTATGTTCCCAGTTTTAAAAATAAGCCAAGTGAAAAATATTTAATAAAAGTAACTGGAACAGACAAAGGTTTAAGAGTTCTACCATTAGTTCTAGTGACTTACACTCAATGCAAACAGACAGCATCAAACAAGTAAAACAAACAAAAGTTTAACTGGGGTTAATGGGCATATATGTAAAAAAAGAAATCCAAGTTACTACAACTGGAGAAAAATGGGCCATTTGAATCCAACTTAAAGATATGCCAACAATGTGCATTAAATCTTGTGTACCTATGTAATAGCTGAGTAACATCTGAAAGCTTTGCCAGAGTGTGTAAGTGAGAAAAGCAAAAGGTGCTTTTGATTCCACAGTATCTGATTAAACAAAACAAAGCAATTTACAAAAAAAAGTACCAAATGATACTTTAAAATAAATAGTTCATCATTTTGATGAATATATACATGTAGAGTCCACTTCTTGGGGATTTAGCTATCTAAAAGTGGCATATCACTATCCAGAGGTGCAGGAGCAAGTTCACATAAATAAAACAGTGTGGCTTCACTAGCTTCGGCTTCAGTCAATGGCTCCAGGCGAACAAGCTTACTCTGGGTTGGCTCTGGATCTAGGCTGCTATCCAGAAGCTCATCAACTTCTATGGGTTTATCTACTGAGGACATAACTTCTGATGATGCTGTATTCCCCTGTTCAACAGTAGAAGCAGGGTTCCCATCGAGGAATGCAAGAAGTGGAAAGGCAGTGTACTGGATAAGCTGCTTATCTATAATAAAGATTAGAAAAATGCTCTTTTATCACCAGCTTATACAGAGTTCAAGCTGCAGGTGGTAAAAATGGAAACAGCTGTGCATATATGCAATCACTACCCTTATACACCCAAACAAGAAATATGATACTTTGTGTCAGTAAATTTTAAAATGTACTAGTCAGAAAAGTCTTTCATTCAACAATTATAAGAGAGTTCTTTCAGTTCTCCTACAGTTAAATTTAAAAAAAAAAAAAGACTTAAAGAACTAGTACCTCACCAATTTAATTTTTTCTATAAGCTGAAACCTTGATACATTATGCATAGAACTGAGAACAGTACACTCTGTTCAACTGCTAAGTACGGCAAAGACTTTCCTTGGCTCACATTAGTTTCTATGTATGACTCTTAATTTTAAAAATCTGTAAAAACGAATACTACATTTATACCTACCTGTTTTGGGTTTAGATTTTCTTCCCTCTTCTGAAACTGGCTGAACTACATTGTTCTTGGTAGTTTCTAATCCTTTATTCTCAGACTAAAAGAGAAAAAATAATATAAAAAATACTTGTTTCACATTTTATATATTCCTAAAATAGCAAAAAAATTTTAAAAAGCTGGTACGATATGTGGATATTGGTGTATTATGTGAAATACAGGGGAAAAGGGAACACCAGGAAAGAAGAACTAGAGAGAGAAAGAGATCTGAATAGGTAAGACTGGTTAAGACCGGTTAAGAAAATTATTGCTGTCATCAAGTGGATGAAACAAAGAACCTGAACTAGGATGACAGTTAAGTATGAAAAGAGGGGGCATTTCAAAAGAACAGAAAGAATTTGTCAGAGGTAAAAAGATGGGAACGAATCAAAGATGGCTGGTTTCAAACTAAGAGATAATTCTTTAGGACAATTAAACTCAAAGTTTTGATTAAAAATGTGTATTACTCATTTCACTCACAAACAGAATATTTAGCATAAGTCAACATATTTAGAGTAGCTCAGGATGACATAGTGATATCCTTAAAACTATTATTTCTGTATTTGGAAGCCTCAAAGTTGAGGTGAAGTTTCTTCATTCTCTTTCTGAGATTCTTTCAGTTCTTTTCTGTCACTTAAATTGCTTCTTTCAGCCACTGTCTTCTCTCCTCACATCTGATTGTAAAGGGGATTAAACCTTTAATGTTGTTTAGTTCTTCAGTGCTTTTTTTCAACGATGTTCAAACTGAGGGGCTGAGGTTCACAACTTTCCCTAAATAGCTGTTCAGTCCCAGACACCTGCATGCTCACTAAGTATATACGGTGTAGAAAACATACTAATTCCTAAAATTGCCGATAATCATCATAAAATGATGCAGTACAAGTTTCCAGATTCAGAAATAATGACCTCAAGATATAATAAATTAAAACTTCCCCAAAATGTACATAAAAATATTTCTGATTTAGCAATCGCAATAAACAAACATTAAGGCAAGAACACCATCATTATGTTTTACTTTTTAAAATAGGTAGTTTTCAAGGATGCCAGTTATTCTAAAACATATGAGAACCAGGATTACAAAGGGAATTTATCTCCCATGCAAATTCTTATTTGTTAGAAATGGCCACTTAGATGGCTCTACTGAAGCATATAAGTATCCTGATATATTAGAAAAAGAGTGTTGTGATCTATGTTAATACAATGCTTGTCATGAGCAGGGAATGACAGCTGATGTGCCAATTATTTGAAAACATTAATCTAGATTTTAGAACTATAATGAAAAGTCATTCTCTAATTTCTCTATAGCACTTTAGAACAATATGCAATTTGCTATTTAACTGCTATTCCTGAGAACTGTAATTAAGCTATTGGTTTTGCGATAAAGAGGATAATCCAAGAATAAAGAATGACTCAATGTATAGCAATAAACAAACAGTTCAGCACATTGACTAAATGAATGCATGATATGGTTCATTCACCTTAAGACCTAACATTTAATAATACCATATTTACTGAAACCCAGGGTGTTGAGGTAATCCACAGAAACTTAAAATATAAATCCAGGCAAACTGTGGTCCACACGCCAATTCAGCATGCTGCCTGTTTTTGTAAATAAAGTTTTATGGAAGCACAGCCACACTCATTCTTTTATGTATTGTCTATGGCTGCTGTCGCACTACAATTAGTGTTAAGTAGTTGTGACAGAGAACATATGGCCTACAAAACGAAGTATCTACCAACTGGCCTTTTTATAAAAAGTATGCTAACCCCTGATAAAAATTATCCAAATATTCAATGTATAATCAACTTTTTAGTCCAAAAATTCACAAATTCTTTCAACTCTAAGTTACACAGCCTGTAACTTTGAGTATGTACAAGATCTGGTCATGACATTAGAAAAATTCTACCCTCTCACTCTAATCACTTATATCTAAGTGTTCATTTTTAGACAAAAAAGAACAAAAAAATAAGTAAAACTTTAAGTTCACTAATCTAGAACCTGTACAAATATCAAAGGACTTGATTTATACCTTTGCATTCGATAAAAAAATGGGACTGAACAGTTTGGCATAAATGCAAGACAAACGGAGTATACACCTAATCTATTTAAAAAACATTTAAAAATCTGCCTATTGTATAATATACAAAGTAACAGAATGACTCTAATCATTTGCTCTTAACAACTGCAAATTGTCCTTATTACTCATTAAAAACCAGTTCTAAAGAATTTCAACATTTGCTAATCCCAAATGGACTAACAAAATAACAAAACCATTACTTTAAAAAAAAAAACTGTCCCAAATCCATACTTCATTGTTTCAATCTGCTGTACCTACAATTAGTAAAAAATTATTTCAAATCCCTGAGCTTTTACTGCATGCTAATAAAGTGAAGGAACTATTTAAGAATAGGGTACCAGTGAATTTTCAATAAAAAATGCTGAGACACTGTTTATAGAAAGAATAAGAATGTAAACTGAAGCACATAAAACATGAAAAAATATTTTAATAATTTGTTTCAGTGATACACCTGATCATGCCAAGTTTAAGTCAGTTGATTTCCCAGCATTTTGAGGGTCATTTCATACTGTTAATCACATAGGTACCTACAGAATTGGGCAATGACTCACCCCATAACCAAAAGCTTTTTTTTCAGCTAGAATTTTACTGTCTTGATCACACATATAAGGTAAGAATACAAAATGTTTTTTGTCACTGGGAGTGATACTGCTCTCTACTTACTAGGGCTTTTTTTCAGATTCTTACAGCTATGGGTCCTGAGCAACATGAATTAAAACTTACTTTTGTATTATTGATGTAATCTGTGGGATTCATCTGCACAGAACTAGTGAAAAGCTGAAAGACCAAACAAGAAAGATGATAAGTTTAAAAAATATTAAAAAAGAATTAACTGTGTGTTCAAAATTTTTATACAGCCATGTTGGGTAAAGAGATGTAGGTCCTGCACTAGGAAGTTTTCATACAGTAAAACAGTTTGAAAGAGAAAAGCAGAAAAGCAGAAAGAAAAACATACAAAAGCAGAGCAAGCTAGCCCATGCATCAGATGGTTTAAGAATTTCTCCATAAAACGGGCAAATCACTTAAGACAAATAGTGGTTTGCTCAACTTCTCATTTCCTTATTATTTTCTCTCTAAATGCCTTTGGTTTTAAGTGGCATCCAGGGCTGAGTTCCTTGCCCTGACAGTAAGCCTTCACTGACTACCTGCTAATTATGTGAGAAATTTATAGAACCTGCTCTATGATGATGGCTCCTAAATTATACCTCCAACGAAGCCCTCTGACCAAACGGCATACGTCCTTGCTGGTTCTTTTCACCTCACCTAGCAACAGAAGATGTAAATGCTAAGACCACTGCTTACTGCATGCCTTTCAGTCCAGTTTACAGACATAACTTTTAAGTCATAAACTTCAGTTGTTCATTCCAAAAGGATTTACTGAGCATCTAAAAAATAACTAACATCAACTGACATCATGAAGA
Organism: Mellivora capensis; assembly: GCA_004024625.1. Classification (NCBI taxonomy): domain Eukaryota; kingdom Metazoa; phylum Chordata; class Mammalia; order Carnivora; family Mustelidae; genus Mellivora; species Mellivora capensis. Next base: position 17,213 of record PISX010013518.1, on the reverse strand, counting down.
ATACAAGATGAAGACACTATTCCTGCTCTCTAGGAGCTTACAATCTAAAAGACAAGAACAACATCAAATCGCAACATACAATCAGATACAATCCAATATTATAATACTAATGGATGGTGGAGATTAAAAGTACTGAGAGAAAGGAGAAAATCATGCATGTCTGTGTGTGTGTACATACACACACATGCACACAGGCACGCTCAAGATGAAACAAAGTCTTGATGAAGCTATCCAACACATATTAGTCCCTGAAGAATGGTTAGGACTTGTAAAGGAGAGAGCGGAGAGAAGAATAAATCATAACATTAACAATAATAAAGAAGAAGGAATGGCTGGGGGTGGGGGTGGGTAAGTTCTAAGCAGTAGATAAGATGACCAGTCCAAATAACATAAAAGTTCTGAGTTGAATGGTAGGTTGTATGTGTAAAGTTCAAGAAGGAAAGCAAGGCCCGTCAGAGCATAAGGCCACATTCTGTCAGCAGTAAGAGCCTTGGAAAAGGCCTGAGCAAGGAAATATAGTGATTAAAGCATTTTAAGAGAATGAACACACCAAATGGTTCCCAGGACAGAATGAAATGCAGATAGATCCCTCCTCCACAGTCTCTAGACATTGATTCCTCTCCTTAAAGTTACATTTTCAAAAAAAAACCAAAAAAAGTTCCACTTTCATGATAGCCCTAAAAATATCTCCAGTTCTTCCTTTTCTTTGGTTAACTTCCCTTCCTTTCATAGTACCTACTGATCCATGTAAAGGAAGAGAATCAGATCCTTAAGAGTAGATAGCTTACATGACCACCAATCTCTGCCAAGTTCAGCTTGTCACTGCCTCTGAGACCTGACCAGATTTTGTCCCTCCTGAAAGTGGCATCTGTAGAGTATAAGCTCCTCACTCTTTTTTTGCCCCACTCAATGCCACCCACTAAATCAGGAACACTTTCATGTATTCCCAGCAGATGCAGAGTGTGAAGCAGAAAAAAGCAGATCATACCTGAGGAGCTGACATGGTTGGTTGAATCCTACAGCCAAGCCTCTCCTGCTGACTCTACACAGTCACTAAGAACTGAACTCTGCATAGAACCCATGAACTCAGCATACCTATTCATGTCCTTACCATCTTTGCCATCTCAGAGAACAAGGCAACCAATGGGTGATTTTTACAGTCAGCATAATTCAAGGATGAAATAATGAAGATCTTAGATGAGAGAGGCATCAGAAAGTAGGGATTATCTGTGAATGCTATTTTTGAAAATACACAGGACCTGAACAATGAGATAAAGATAAGGAAACCAAAATGACTCAGTGATTACTATTCTGGGTGAGTAAAGAGAAGTCTGATATCACTACAGAAAATAAGAAAGCTGAGAAGCATAGCTCATTTGGAGAACAAAGAAAAGTTTGGCATTAAACACAAATAATCTAAGGCAAGATCTTAACTGATGATGGCATCAGAATTCAAGCAAAGTTTACTTCAAAAAAATATTAAGAGCTAGAGATACAAATTTGAGAGTAATCCTATAAGCCAAAATCCCTTCACAAAGGAAGGACAGAAAAAAAAAGAGACTTAGAACAAATAAAAAGATAAAATAATGGGTACCTTGGGGAATACCCACAGGTAGAGAACAATAAGAAAAAGAAAAGCTCTTAGAGTAAACAAAGAATAGTTAGGAAGACAGATAAAAAAACAAAGAAGTCCAGTGACTCTAAAATCAACAGAAGTCTCACTGTCAAAAATAACCAGTATTGAGGCGCCTGGGTGGCTCAGTGGGTTAAGCCTCTGCCTTCGGCTAGGGTCATGATCTCAGGGTCCTGGGATCAAGCCCTGCATCAGGCTCTCTGCTCAGCAGGGAGCCTGCTTCCCCCTTTTTCTCTGTCTGCCTTTCTGCCTACTTGTGATCTCTATCTGATAAATAAAATCTTTAAAAAAAAATAACCAGTATTAATAGTAATAGCACTAATTATTTATAATGCCCAAAAGAGCCCTTCAAGTTAGGCATCAGCCACAATTAACAAATGGGGAAACTGGGCAAGAGAGGTGAACTTTTCCAAGGTTAAATAGCTAGCCAGTAAGTGACATGAGCCAAATGAAACCCAAACCTGTCTGATTCAAAACACACCTACTAGCCCAATGGCCTGATTAAAAAAACAAAAACAAAAACAAAAAAAAACCTGGAGCCTACTCAGTATGGATAAACCAAGGCAGCACAGGCTTCAAGTGAATAAGCAAGATAATGCAGGGTTTCAGAAGAAATATAGAGTAAAAAAGAAGTAACAAAGTCACTCATTTCTAAAGTTTTGTAGTTAAAGAATTAGAGAGGCAAAATGGTAAATGAGCAGAGCCACACATCAAAATGTTTAAGACGGACATCTGTACCCACTGAAGCAAGATGGGAAAGATCAAGGACAGAGATAGAAAAACAGAGAGGCACAGGGCAGGTGTACAAATAAGCTTTAAAGAGAAAGTAAGCACTTACTCTAAGAAAAAAGAAGATGAGATTCCCCAACTTATGAGAGAACCAGGGCATTGTGATTATCCTCTGTGAGAACAGGGAAGAGTTGGTGAGATGAGGTCTTGGAGACAGACAAGTATGATAAACATTCCAAAGTTAAATAACCTAGAAGACTGCAAGGCTTTGAAGAAGGTCAGAATTATGGAATTTTATTTCCTTCTTATGACCTAAGGGACAGATATTCTAAAAGGTCCCTGTATTCAGGATGGGGACAAAGACTGACAGAATCAAGAAGGGCTGACAAATTACTATTAACAAATTAAAGTAGGTCATTAATATGGATGTTGAATTCCCTTAAGATGATAACATAGGCCAGTATGGAAAGTATGCAAAGAAAATCTTCAAAGACAGTGAAATTCATCCTGTGACATAATGATGATTTAGAAAGAACAAAGAAATCATGGATATTGACAAAGACTAAGAAGCAGATTGGTAAGGTGGCAAATTAATAAGACTGAAGAGTAAAAAAGGACTAATTTCCTCTAGCCTCACTGAGAAGTTCTTAAAAGGACAAGACTACAGAATATTTTGATATGACAGACTGGATTTTAAGGCAGAAATGCAAAAAAAAAAAAAAAAAAGGAGCAACAAACCTTTTCAGGATACAGAAACATATTTACAACAGAAAATGGAAATCAGGGAGAGAACAATATTCATCTAGATGGGACCTTTCATTTGGATGGGACCAAGCCATAAGGGAGAGAGGAGTGGTAGGAGCAAGAGGGAAGACAGCAAGAAAGGTAGTTAGTGCCAGAAATGGTAGATAAGGATTCACAGTCCAGACAACACTGAAGTGATACTCATGTAGGTGGTGGTGGGGACTGGAACAAGATAACCTTAGGACTCAGGACATAAAAATTTTAAAAATATAGCAAGTATATTAAAATATAATTCATGTGAGTGGAAAACATTAATACCCGAAGTATTAAAAAGTGTCTCCATGCAGTTTCCTGCCTAAGTAACTCTCTTACTAAATTTCCACCCATTTCTATTCAGTGACAATCTATTCTAGAGCAGAACAAATACGGCAACAATTCCAAAGAAGTAGAAGTACTGTTGAACAGAATTGATATGTTGTTACAGGAGGATTAACTGAGCTGCTATTCAGAAATGGGTAGTGATCACCCTCCTTCACTGTCCTGAGCCCATCTGCTCATTGTTCTGATAAATAAAATCATTCATTTAAAAAAAAGAAAATGCAAAAACAGTGAGAATACAAAAAAAGATGTACTGATTTATAAACGATATATGTGAATACACAAACTGCCAGTACAGCAAAGATTATTCAAAGTACCTACATCAACCAGGAGATCTGGATCTATGCTAAACTGTCTTCCTGACAGCATGGCTTGGAAGTCCTCTAAGCTGCAATCAATGCTGTCAAGATAATCCAACAGCTCAACCCTAAGGAAAAAAGATTTTTAAAAAATATCAAATATTAGGTTTCCTTGTTTTTACATTTAAAATCACATTATAAAATTCTTAACCTTAAGAGATCCTATTCAGTACTTGAGATTCCTGAAAATGTGGTTAACTGAGAACTCACAGCCCTTACACAAAACTTTAGTATTTACAGAAAAGATTCTGCAACAATAGTCTGAATTTATCTTTTTTCCTCTACAATATAAATTATAAAATGTTTATTACTTATTAATGCTAATCTCTGGTTTTCTTAAGCTATAAAGTCCCTTAATAGAAACTGTGTTATTCCACAGTCCTAATAAAAAACATAAATATGCATACACACACAATTTATGAACATTCAAAACAAGTATCTCGGGGCGCCTGGGTGGCTCAGTGGGTTAAAGCCTCTGCCTTCAGCTCAGGTCATGATCTCAGGGTCCTGGGATCAAGCCCCGCATCGGGCTCTCTGCTTAGCAGGGAGCCTGCTTCCTCCTCTCTCTCTCTCTACCTGCCTTCTGCCTACTTGTGATCTCTGCCTGTCAAATAAATAACTAAAATCTTAAAAAAAAAAAAAGAAAAAACAAGTATCTCATTAAAGAAATCTAAGGAATTGCCAAGAAAATCTCAAGACTCTCTCGGCATGATTAAATCCTTCTCAAAAAAACATATGTAGAACTCAGCCCTGACCAAAAACAAAGATAAGATTACATGGATTCATAATCTGAAAGGAAGATCATTCGAAGAGAACAGAACATGTGAAGTAAACCAAGAAAGCAAATAAATTCAGATAACATCTATATGAGCACTCACTTTCCCAGAAGATTGATGTTATCATTTAAAATGGAATCCATCATGGTCACAGGATCTTCTGTAGTCAGACTAGATGAGCCATTTAGCTGGACAGCACTAGACATGAGAGGACTGGTGCCGTCACTGCCTGAACTTAGGGATTCTCTGGCTGGTTCATTCTGATCTCCACTCTGAATGACAGGTGCATACTCATCTTCATTGTCATCCTCAACAATGACAATATCAGGGTATTGGCTACAGCTAGATCAGCAATATGAGAAAGAACCAATTACATTTTCAAATGCATTCAATAAATTCATTTTGTCCATTCATTCTCCATGGAAACTTTCTCCCCAAAGTTGGGGGGAAGCTTAATCACAAATATTAATTCATCATATGATGCGAGACGACAAAGGATCAATTAAGGATGTTTAACTCAAAAATTTAAAAAAAAATTCGAATTCTCATTACTTTTTGTTGGAAGTCTTTTTGCTGAGAGGAGAACATCTGGCTAAATAATTTGGCTTTTTCAGCTTAATAATCCAAATATGAGTTTGATAGTAGTTTATCAGAGTAAAGTTATTTTGAATTAAGCTCTTTGATAACAAAAATAACCAATATTTTCACAAATTATACTTTGTAATTTCCTTACTTGGAAGGATCAGATATAACGTCCTCATTAGTTTCTGGAATAACTGGGATATTTTCTTCATCTGCATTATCATCAGTTACATCATAAATAATGATGTCATCTGAAATCCGCTCCCTTGCCTTTAAACCTTCAGTCCTACTGTGTGGAACCTAAAAAAATCAGGGAGAAAATAACAAAATTGTAATTATATTGACTACTGAACAATATACCATTTAAAAAGTGTTAACTGGGCACCCATTATTTACTAAATATTAAGGAAACAATTTAGCTATGTTCTCTGCCCCAATGGGACTTATACACTAATTGATATTTATACCAATTTGCAAAGGTAGGAGGTGTGTTACTTCATTCTATTTAACTATTTCTTTTACTGTAAGGAATCATGAAGGTGGCATGCCTCAGAATGAGTCTATGGAAAGATCTTCACATTTTAAAGTATTTTTTATATCCAAGCGGTTTAAAAAAAAAAATCTTAAAACCTCACCAGGAATTTCAAGCATAACTAGATGGCCACTGTGATGATGAGGATTATTTTATCTCAAGCTACTTTAACATATTCTTATCCTTTCTTATTAAAATGCTTTAATAGGAAAAAAAATTTTCAACTATTCCACAGTCAAATGTCAGCCTGAATTTTTAGCAATATTTTTTTTATTCAGCTACAGATCTATTCAGGTCATAGGTACCTAAAAAAACCCATTCAATTCTCTAAAGCAAATTAAACTCATTATAATGAATAAATCTATAAATCTCAACCGTAGATAAATCTGAGTCAAAATATGTAAAAGACTTAAAAATAAATAAATCCAGTTAAATTAAGAAATCTTCATCCATTTACACTGAGTCTTCAATCCTACAAACACAATAGTTAGGTATGCTTACTCTGAAACAGTGGTAAGAAGACCTGATGTTAACTCTGATTTGCTCAAGAAAAAAAATGTTGGTACTTTAGTAACAAATCTGAAGCAGTATTTAAAATTCTAAGATGTGAATGTAACAATGACAATCATCTATTAAAAAAAGTCTATACTCTGGACTGAACTGATTTGCCAATGGGTTTAAGTTTGACAAATGATCCAGACAGCCCATGACAAAAATAAAGGTAAACAAAAATGTTTTGCAATTGCTAAAAAATCTAGTTTACGTAATTTATAATAAAAGTTGGAAACAACCTAAAATAACCAATAGATAAATGCATAATTACATTATCATAATATTCATCTGCTACCAGGTAGTAGTTGAGATAAACTAAATCTGTTTAATAAATCTCAAAAGCAAAACAAAGTGAAAAAAGTCAAAATGTAAAACCATGTGTGCAAAATAATATCATTTATATGCGGTTTAAATATATACAAAGTAATACCAAATACTGTTCATGAATTCATGCATATAAAAGGACCATGGGGATAATAAATACTAATTCAAGATTTAACTAGGAGAGACTGAAGAGGAGGCAAAAAACAAACCTGCGAACAGGTTTGTTCCCTTATCATCATATAATAAATTATATTTATAATGCTTTATTTCTTAAAATAATCTAAACCAAATAATAAAAAATGTCATGATTTGATAAAGCTGGAGGATGAGCACTTAGATTATTATTCACTGAACTTTGCAAATGTGAGTGCATAAAATACTGTTGTAATAAAATCTGGTTTGAGATAACAAATATAAAACAGAATTTAAACAAAAAATTACTTTATGATGGTGATTATCAGCTGGTTCTTTGACTATATGCTGAAACAGATTCTTCTTTTGGGCTCCATTAGTGTTTAGAAGTAGAGGCCTGAAAATCAGCATATATACATTAAATTCAGTGAAGCAAACATACAAGAAATTTAAACTACTTCTAATATTTTACCCTCACATGAACATAAACACTTTAATAATAAAAGATTTCAGGTGGTGATACAAAATAAACTCTTAAAAATGGTCATATCTTAGGAAGAGAAACTAGGGGATGACTATGTCGAGGACTTTGATTTCACCATTCTTTTGTACTATTTTTGTTAAATACAATAAATAAATTACTCTCTCTGAATATACTTCATTGCTGACCAAACCATATCACTCTTTATGAACTACAGTTACACAGTACAAAATAAGTAGATGATATCATAAGAATTAGTTTGTAGAAGCAGAGTTAAGACCATAGCATAAAGTGTAACCATAACCAAGCTTTGCTAAAATTTTAATCTTACAAGATAAGTTTTTTCTCCTTCCGACTATTCTTTTGTCCAGTATCCTTCTTTTTTTTTTTTTGGGGGGGGGGGGGGGGGGTCGCCCCGGGGGGGGGGGGGCCCGGCCCCTTTTTTTTTTTTTTTTTTTTTTTTTTTTTTGGGTCTTCTTAAGCTTTAGTTATGACAATGGCAGTTACTAAATTTTTCGGTATCACAAGCCAGTTAATACACAGGTTTTCAAATTCCTTACCAGTGAGATCAAGTAGAAAATTTTTTATTTTTTTCAATAGACGACCTTTTAAGAGTTTCCCTCACTGAAGCCTACTAATGACACATTAAACTGCTAATGTGAATAAAAATGGATTTCTTATTAACTATGTATGTATCTGTAAAGTGACCATTTAGGCTATCCTTGTCTCTGAAAAACATTAGCAGGCTGACCGCAGAAAGAAGTAACACTACTCATGAAATGCTGAGAGTATAACTTAACAAGGACTGTTCAACTGGGACAACAGACATATACTCAGGAAATGTAGGCCATTCATGGTTAAACACTAAAATGTTTAGTTTTTCATGAATAGGTCAAGCGAAGTGTTTTACAACAAAAACTTACCTTTTACGTTTTAAACTCACAAGTTGGTTATTCTGAACCAACGTAACAATAAACTGGACAATCTAAAAGGAAAATATAAATAAAAAATTTTCCATCATAGACTCAATTCCTAAGTACATATTATAAGTCTTAGAAAATTAAATCAAATACTACCTATTTGCTATTCTAAGTCACATAATTTCTCACATTTTAACGTATTTGAAATCTCAGGTGCATCCTATAATTGATATCTAAAGAAATATCAGTTTCCAGGCAGAAGAATAACCTGTTATAAAATAAAAGTTGCAGATACCTAGGATACCAAGATGCCTAAGACATTCACCTATCCATCCATCCACCTACCCATCCACTTATCTACCTAATACTCAGGCCAGTTATTTGTTTTGATGCTAAGAACCATGCATGCCCAGATACAGATCCTAACTTTTTACTTAAAATTTTTTCAAGATTATGCGGGGGGGTGGGGGGCAAAAAAAAAAAGTGACGAGCAACATTTTTCTTAAACTAGGTAATACAATTTGAGGCAAAGGAGACTGCTGGCTTTCAGAAGAGAGCATAAAATTTTCAAGCTAGAAAAGGCTTATTGGCTTATTCTAGAAAAATTACGGCTTAATAAAAAATATTGTCATAGGAAGCGCCTGGGTGGCTCAGTTGGTTAAGCATCTGCCTTCAGCTCAGGTCTGGACCCCAGGGTCCTGGGGTGGAGTCCCACATTAAGCCCCTTGCTCAGTGGGGAGCCTGCTTTTTCCCTCTTCCTGCCACTTCCCCTGCTTGTGCTCTCTCCCCCTCTCTCTCTGACAAATAAAATGTTTAAAAAATATATAGTGTCATGAAGTATTTAATTATATATAAATAAATAAACCCCAAAATACAGCTAACTAGAGGTTATCCAACAATAAATTCACAATATTGAAGTTGGAATACAATAGTTTTTTCAAATAAACAATAAGCAGATTTTGGTTTGGATGGCTTTGCTCTTAAACATCCAAGATACCCATACTGCCAATGAGGAGAAGCTAGTTTAATCTTCAGAGCTAGATTAAATTTAAAAGGAAAAAACTACTAAGCAGATCAAGACATGCAAACAATCTTTCATATGTTATGGCAGTGTTTCTTAAAGTGTGGTCCATGGACCTGCAGTATTAGCCCAAGAACCTATTAGACACACATGTACATTCTCAGCCCCACTCCAGAAACTGCTGAACCTGAAATTCTGAGAACAGGGTCCAGCAATGTATGTTTACCAAATACTCCAGGTGATACCGATGTGAATGTGAGAATCACTGGCTTAAGGTATGAAATTTATTGTCATCTTCCTAAAGAAAAAGGTGAGGATCATATGGTGAACTATGAAAAGCAGTATATCACTGAGAGGCTATAAATAAAGGCCAAAAGTGACTGAATGACTATTTAGACTCTTTGCATAAAAGTTAAACAGCATTGGGGCACCTGGGTGGCTCAGTGGGTTAAAGCCTCTGCCTTCGGCTCAGGTCATGATCTCAGGGTCCTGGGATCAAGCCCCACATCAGGCTCTCTACTCAGCAGGGAGCCTGCTTTCTCCTCTCTCTCTGCCTGCCTCTCTGTCTACTTGTGATCTCTGTCAAATAAATAAATAAATCTTAAAAAAAAAAAACTAAATCCTTTAAAAAAGAAAAAAAAAGTAAAACAGCATTACAGTCTTGGAAAGGAAATTAGCCACTAAATTGTTTATTCAAAAGAAAATGTTGACTGATGGATGATAAAAGAAAATTTAAGCCTAAAAGTATCTCTGAAATAATTTGGCTTCAATTACTTTTGTTAATTTCTAAGTATTATAGAAAAATTCTAAAAACATTAGTGGTTGAATTTATAAGAATATGAAGCATTGGCTAAATTTCTCCTGACATTTGTTTTACATATTAGTTCTCTTATGACAATTCTGCATCATGCTGTACAAAGCTTGCTCCCTGAAGAAGAAAAGGCATCTAACATTTATAGCACCTGACTTCTGGACCTGACAAGTTCTTTAACAGGTACTATTATACCACCCTGTAACAAATACCTGTACCAGGTAACTCTATTCCATCTAATCCAAGGCCAAGGACTATATAGCAGATATATGAAGCAATTCCAGGAACAGAGAGAAGATTATCAGCTATCCCTATGCATTATGAGAACTCCCTAGCTCCACAAAACCACATATATTCAAATTCAAATTCAAATTTGACAGATAGAATGTTAGATTTCATGAAAAACTGAAATGTTATGTAAGTATTTTGCCAACTTTCTTTGCTCTTAGGAAAAAAAAAATAGTATTATAAGCCAGTATTTAACTATAAAACACTGTTTTCTGGAAAAGATTAAAAGATTTTTTAAAAATAAAGTACAGGTTTAATACTGTATACCTATCGTTTTAAATGAGGTATTCTTAACAGGGCTGCAGGCTGGAATTGGCTCTGGAAGTTCTGAAAATATATGCACTTGGACTAAACACTTAGAAGTGAATTCTATATTTAACCTTCACCTGCATACTGATTTGGAAAAAAACAAAAACAAACGAAAAAAAAAAAAACCAGTATTTTGACTATAGGCCAAAGGCTGCAACCATTCACCTCTGTTCTAAGCTTGCTCCACTAGACCCAGATCTTTCCTGTCAGTCATAACCCTATTTTTAGCTAAAGGCATCTCAGCACAAACCAGCTGAAGTACTCCCACCCTTCCTCCCCCCACAAAAACCTGTTGCTTAAATTTAAGAGTCTAGTTTACTCATGAGCAAAAAATAGCTGCCTTAATTACTTTTATGTTTCAAGTCTTATTAACATATGAAAGCTGATATGAAAAGACTAAATCACAAGGACACAATGCAACTGAGAGACTGTCAATTCCCCCAGTTATTTTCAGCTCAGATACTAAAATCCAGAATTTATTTTACAACAGATTACTTTAACTGCTTTTCCACAGAGACTAATAATGGCATACAATGATGCCATTTTGTAGCCTCATTTTTTTTTGTAGAACTCATAATTTGGTCAACTGATTTGAAAATTTTATTCATCTGTCTTCAAAGACCATAGCTATCCCCTTTCAAGTAAAATAACAGTAAAAACAATAACAACAAACCCACACAGTAAGGCTGTCATTCATACTAAAAAATGCAAAGAAACCGGTAGTATATTATGTTCCTAAAAATGAAGTATCTTTAAAGTTGTTCTATCAGGCCAAAGGTCACTTACTAAAAACTAGTGAGACTTAATCTGAGAGTATGGAATAACCATATTTAGCTAATGAGAAATGTTTCTTATTAAAAAGAAAATATAACAGTTGACCTAATTTGTTTGATTTCATAGTTTCACTACTGTATGTGAACCCAATATAGAAGAACTAAGACCAAGGGTGCCTGGAAGGCTCAGTGGGTTAGGCCTCCGCCTTCAGCTCAGGTCATGATCTCAAGGTCCTGGGATCTAGCCCCGCATCTTGCTCTCTGCTCAGCGGGAAGCCTGCTTCTTCCTCCTCTTCTGCTTGTCTCTCTGCCTACTTGTGATCTCTGTCAAATAAATAAATAAAATCTTCAAAAAAAAAAGAACTAAGACCAGTCACTAATTATTCAATAGAGACTTTTTTTGGGGTCACAAATAGTACTGTAAATAAACAAAGGCAGATTATGGCCATGGAGGAGAAAAGCTTACCTTTCGAATAACTTGTTGCTGTTGTGCATGTTTTGCTCGTAATTCTGACACCTCCTTCCAAAGGGACTCATTCTCACTATGTTATAATTTATTAAAAAATGAAACAGAATTTAGTCAGAAAGCCAGATCTCAATATCTTTAATTAAAAAAACGTGAACTTTGCTATATATCTTCATGAAACTGAAAAAATTTTTGTTTAATTACATAAAGTGGCAACTATCTTGCTACAATTCCAGAATCATCCCTTCATAACTATAGTACTTTCTACTCATGGCAATATAAACACAAAAATTTAAGACTCATGCCTATATCCACATAGTAGCAGGGAATTTAAGTTTACTTCCCTTATAATGTGGTTCATTACTTCTTTTTTTTTTTTTTGGTTCATTACTTCTTGTTTAAAAATAAACTAACCTTTCAATTATGGCTACCAAGTGAATTGAGGACTTGTGCTTTGAAAAGAATCTTAAAGGAAGTGACATTTACCCAGCACTACTTATGCTCTAGGGATTATGCTAAGCATTTTGTGTACTTCTTGTTTAAACTTCTATAAAGTCAGCCAAGAAAGGAATTATTAACTTCATTTTATAGAGGAGGACAATGAGACCCAAGAATTATGAGGACTTGCCTAAGATCACAGGAATTATTCGTAGTTAAGTGTTGAGGTCAGTCTAAAAGTCAAACAGGCCCTAAAACTGTCTATCTTAAGATCTGTTTCAAACATATGAAAACGCCAAAAAAATTTTTTCAAAGCATGTCTAAATATATGACAAACCAGTAACTTGCCTGGTAGTAACAGTTTCTTTTCCTTCACTAACTTATATTGAAATTGCAATTAATAAATGTTAGCAGCAACAACACTGAGAAGGCATGAAAGATAATCCATCTATTAAATACTTTAATTTTTGCTCTTATCAATTTCTATAATATCCATCTTCCTCAAGCTAAACTCTTACAAAAGGAAGTTCTGTATCTTACATATAGAAGATATTAAAAATAAAACTTTAATACACTTACTGAATAACTAGGGTATTTCCTCTGACTCAGATGTTTAAAGATACTATCATCTGCCTACTAAACATAAGTAGAATGGTTACCTCTAAAACTTACAGGAGGAATCTGGGATCACATTCCTTAAGGGCCAAACCTGAGATTCAAGGAATTGGGTCAAAAGGCATCTCAGAAGACACAAGATACATACAATAAACTGGCATAAGAGAGTGAATAAAATATTCAAAATTGGGCAGCTTAAAATTAAGCCTTATTCAAAAAGGGAGGGGCACCTGGTGGCTCAGTGAGTTAAAGCCTCTGCCTTCGGCTCAGGTTCTGGGATAGAGCCCCGCATCGGGCTCTCTGCTCCTCGGAGAGCCTGCTTCCTCCTTTCTCTCTGCCTGTCTCCCTGCCTACTTTGATCTTTGTCTGTCAAATAAATAAAATATTTAAAACAAAAAAACAAAAAGGGAATGAAGTTCAAGGTTACTCTTTTAATGAAGACACTTAAGACAGCTAAAACTAAAGACAACTAAACTTTCAAGACTGCTCTCCCACATTTGAAATGGGAGACACAATACATAATATAACTATTCTCAAGACCTCGGCCCCTATTAGGGTAAAAGAAAATGCCAACTACTTACTAAGATGAAGTACACATCTACTCTATATACAAGTTGTTACTGTGGCAAGTAATGGTGCCAAGAATTGCAATACAACAAAAGCATGTTTCTGTAGATAAAAGTTTTGAATAACACTTCACCATGTCTAGGTAAGATAAATACCAAGTAGGGCAAGTTTCTTGCATCCTTTTCCCCTATTTTTTGTGTCCTATTTTTTCCTAAGAGATAGGCCAACATAGAAAAGTTTTATGAAACCACCATAAAGAAGATGTAAGTCATATATGCAGTGTTTTTTACAGCTTCTGTGCCCTCATGTGTGTATCATATGAAAGCTAGCCTAAGTAGAATTGTATTTCTCTCCTACATTGATATAAAGATCTACTGTTTCATCAGTGAGGTTCGTGCATCAAATTGTTTTAATTGCCCAGATTTATAAATTCTTTTGACCACTGTCAAGAAAATACAATATTGGGTATCAAGGGCTACAAATCAAAACTAAAGGGAAACAATACTTACAGAAAAATGACCTTTTATCCTGGCTTCAACAATGTGAACTAAGTACTTAAAGCACTAACCTCCAATCCCCAACACATACATACCAATCTCTATAGTAAGATTATATTTGGAAATAATATTTTACCTTTTTAATTCAGAAAGCCTGGACTCAATAGTTTCTTGTTTTATTTGAACCTTCTGAGCACTACTTATAATTTTTGTTAAATCTTCCTGACGAATCTTATTTTCTTCTGGTTTTGAAGAAGAAACCTTTTCAAAGCAAATTCAGGGAAATAAAATATTAAACATCATGTTTGTAATTCAAAGTTTCCCTATTGTAAGTGTGTTTTATAGCCCATTTAGGAACTTAGATTTAGTTCCAAAAAGCCCAAAACAGGATTCTATAAAAAGAATAAGCTTCATAGCTCAAAGACAGAGGGTGAGAAATAATTAATCTCTTTTTTTTTTTTTTTAATGTGGAGAAGTTTCCATGAGCAGGAAAAATTTAGGCACTTTTTTTCACTCCCTTTCACAAAACTCACTGTAATTTCCCCAAGCCTCTTTATTATCACATTCCACGTTTAATAAATTTATGCAGTAACAGCTGCACACTAGGCCATTTTCTTTCATGGTTCATTACTCTTTTATCCCCCTCTTTTGTGGATTTAGTAAAAATATTTTATTTCAGCAAAAGACACCATTCATTTAAAAATGTATTATTAAGTGTTTACTATATGCAAGGGACTTGTTCTCAGCATTGGATATTCAGCAGTGAACTACAGAAAAAGCTCTCCAGGGAGTCGACATTCTAACAGCTTACATTTTTTAAGCTAAATTAGGAGTGAGCCATCCCAATACGGATGATTCCTCACCCTCATTCAGAATGTAAACATTTTCCTTCCCTCTAGAACATATTTGAAGACAGAGCTTTCAGAACAGCTAACAGCAGAGAAAAAATATAAAACAGAAGGAAATAATTAAGGCTTTATTAGTCTGAGTCATCCCAACAAGGAATACCTGTGTATTTCTGTAAAGTCTTAATTTCAACAGGTGAAATATTGTGCTGGCCAAGTATGCTATATGGTAATGCCTCAAATAAATCACATTAAAAATAGCTCACCTTCCTTTTAATGTTCTCCAACAAGTCATCCTGGCCTTGTTTGAAGTAAGGATGCTGAAATTCAACAGGACCATCTCGTTCCTGCTTTACAATTCCAGAGTCAATATGCACAACCTTACGGAAACCATCTGAAAGAGATTAAAAATTTATATGACTACACTAGAAGTAAAAAATTTCCCTTTCCTTTATCAACCTAATGGGAAAAAATGGTTTAATCAGTGGCTGATGACGTACTCCAAATAAACTACTGCCCGTACTCACACATATTCAGTTGCCTCACAAAACTTGCCATATTATTGTGCTTGAAATATTTGGGAAGAATTTCTTTTGCAAATCTTTGTTCATCCAAAACCAGAAAACTCTGGCCATTCTGAAAAAGAAAGAAAAAGTTAATTTGCTGAAGTCCTCCTAGGTGATACAATATGAACCCCAAAACTGGGCAGTCCTTTCATGATACTACTAACAGCAATAAGAAACAAGCTGTAATTAACTGCCAAACTATAATTAAGCTTTTTGATGTCAACCTCAAAAGTTTAGGAGTATGTCTAAAACCAAAGCTGCATCATGCACTAAGGTGAAATATTAGAATTTCCATTAAATCAGAAGTAAAGAGATACTGTAAGTATGCAACATAACTATTTAACACTGTTTTAAAGCCAATGCAATTAGACAAAAACAGACAAAATTATAAGAGGAAGTCGTATTTTATCATTAATTGCAACAGACCTATCTTTGCACAATCAACTGAAAAACTATTTTAAAAATTCAGTAAACTATCAGATTAATAATTAATATTTAAAGTCACTTGTCTTCTTCCATACGAAAAAATAATTTGAAACTTACTATAATACAGTATCAAAACAGCATGTTACTGGCATAAACACAGAGAGACAGACACCAGTGGAAAAGAAAAAGAACCACCAAATACACCCTTACATATAAGGTCCAAAGATTTTTGACCAGAGTACTAATACCATTCTAAGGAGAAAAAAGAATTTTCAACAAACATGCTGGGAAAGCTGGATACTCATGTGCAAAAGAACAAAATTTATCTTACACCATATACAAAAATTAACTCAAAATGGATCAAAGACCTAAACGTAAATGCTAGAACTATAAAAATAGTAGAAGAGGGGGCACCTGGGTGGTTCAGTTGGTTAAGTCTGCCTTCGGATCAGGTCATGATCTCAGGGTCCTGGGATCCAGTCCAGATCCAGATCCAGGCTCCCTGCTCAGTGGGGAGTCTGCTTTTTCCTCTCCCTCTGTCCTCCACCCCCTTACCCCCACTCATGTTCTCTCTGCCTCCCAAATAAATAAATAAAATCTTTGGGGAAAAAAAAAAAGAAAAGAAAACTTAAGGGGGAAAGCTTCATGACACTGGATTTGGTAATGATTTCTTGGTTAACATCAAAAGCACATGCAACAAAAGCAAAAACAGACTAATGAAGCTACCTCAAACGTAAAAACTTTTATGTAAAGAACAGTATCAATAGAGTGAAAAGGAAACCCACAGAATCAAATAAAACATATGCAAACTGTTTATCTGATAAGGGGTTAATATCCATAATAAAGAACTTCTACAACTCCAACAACAAAAAAGAAACAACCCAGTAAGAGATAGGCAAAGGACGTAAGCAAATATTTTTCCAAAGAACATATACAAATGGCTAATAAAATGTAAGCAAAGATGCCTAACATCACTAATCATTAGGGACATGAAAACCAAAACCACAATCACCACTTCATACCCATTAGGATGGCAATTATTTTTAAAAACACCAAATAAACTGAAAATAAGTGTTGGAGGAGATGGAGAAATTAGAACTCTTCTCATTGTTGGTGGAAATGTAAAATAGTGCAGCTGCTATGGAAAACAGTATGGTAGTTCCTCCAAAAACTGAACACAATTACTATATAATCCCGCAATTCTACATCTGTGTATATTCACAAAGAACCCGGCAGGTACTCAGAAAGGTATCTGTATACCTGCATTCATAATAGCATTATTGCAATAGTCAAAAAACGGAAGCAACCCAAATGTCCACTGACAGATGAACATATAAACAAAATTTGGAATATACACACAATGAGTACTCAGCCTTAAAAAGGAAGGAAATTCTGTAAACTAGCCACAAAATGACAAATGCTGTATTATTCTACTTATACAAGATATCT
>PISX010013517.1:0-56361 GCA_004024625.1 Mellivora capensis | reverse complement strand
GAGTGGTTATAAATTCTCAGTGTGGGCGAGGAAGGTTATTTTGATTCTTCCTGGATGTATCTTGATATCTTTGTTAAAGGACTCAACTTTCCTAAGATAAAGGGGGATTAAAAATTGGTTTACCTATAGGGGTAGCATTGATTGGGGAAAGGGGATTACCTTGAAGTTTAACTCTATATGAATATTAAAAAATAAAAATACAAAAAGGAGTAAACTAAACTAAGCTAAAATTTAAAAAAAAAATTAAAAAATAGAAAAGCAAAAGAAAAACACGGGTATATGTAACAAAAAGTCCACGTTAAAAGGTTATTATGGAATTTGATGTACTGGACATCTCACTGTGATGGTAAATAGGTTTAAAAAATTGTCTATATATATAAAAAAATGAACCAGGATAATGGGAACTAATTAAAAATAAAAGTTGTATCTATAAAGTAGTGGTGCTTGTTCTCTTGTCGTATTTTTTTCTTTTACCCCCTGGTTGGTTTTCTGGGGGAGGGGCCTGCCACGTGGATTTTCAGGCAAAGTTCCCTGAGTTAAGTCCTCCCACCCTCATCAAGGGGGTGGGCTCTGAGGAAACTGGTTTTTCAGGCTTTTGTTCTCTGGAGGATTTTATGTTTGT
The DNA here is from genome assembly GCA_004024625.1 of Mellivora capensis. NCBI lineage: Eukaryota > Metazoa > Chordata > Mammalia > Carnivora > Mustelidae > Mellivora > Mellivora capensis. The sequence goes on along the minus strand of PISX010013517.1, from coordinate 55,739 downwards.
TTGTTCAGGTTTTTTTTTGTTTTTCTCTTGCCTTGACAGCTTTTGATGGTTTTGGAGGTTTAGAGGAAAGTAAACTGCACCCAGACCTCCCTCTCAGAGAGAAGCCTCAGTCTGCTCCCCTCTGGGTGCTGCAGAGCACATAAGTTCCCCCTTGGCCGCTGGCAGAGCAAGTTCCCAGTCGTGGTCCCTGGGGACACAGGAACTCCTACTTGTACCCAAAACCACGACAGTGGCGGCTGTCTGGGCAGCTCCAGACCACCAGAGAGGTTCCAAGCAGCGATCACACACTGAGATTTTCCCGCTGCCCCGGGCTGGGAGTGCCTGGTCTTTCCGGGTCCGAGAGCGCCAGGCTGGTACCTGCGCGCACCTCTCTCAGGGGGAGGGTGTGGAGCGCGTGCATCTCAGGCTCTGCTAGCATGGCATGGCGCTCGCGTGGAAGACTGCAAAAAAGCTGTGTTTCTGCCAGCTGGCGATGCTCCCAGCCCCTCACGTGACCCCACGCGTTCTCAGGTGCGCTGGCGGCTCCGGGACCAAGACCTGGTTTCTCTGCCCGCACTCTCTGGCTCAATGCCAGGTTGGCTGTCCTGGGTCCAGGGACTTAAGCCCCTGTCCCTAACCACCCCGATTCCCACAATTTCCCCCTGTGATCCTTTGCTCTTTTTGAGTGCTTTCAACCAGACTCCAAGTTAATGCTGGTCCCCAGATGCAGGGGACTCTCATATTGGGGTATTACTTTCCAATGGGTCACCTCTGGTGGCTCCCTCCCCCTTTTGTTTATGTTCCGATATTAGTCCAATGTTCCCACTCCACTTTACCTGCCTACTGGCATCTTCTGCCCCCATAGAGATCCAGACGTGTATAATTCTGATCTCGGGCTGATTTCATGGGTGATCAGAGTTCTTTGGTAGGTAATCAGCTCACTTTAGGGTACAGGTTGAAATGGCGCCTCCTCCTACTTCCCCGCCATCTTGTCTCCCCTTCTCTTTAGTGCACTTTTAAATTACATTGTATCTGAAATTCAAAAGGTATATTTATATTAAAAAAAAAAAAACACTGAGGGACATCTGGGTGGCTCAGTTGGTTGGGCTTCCAATTCTTTAGTTCAGTTCATCTCATGATTTCAGGGTTATGGGATCAAGGCCTGCATTGGGCTCTGCTCCGGGTGTGGAGCCTGCTGAAGATTGTATCTCTCCCTCTCATTCTGCCCCATCCACCCACCCCTCGACTCACACTCACTCTCCCTCTCCTCCTTTGAAATAAATAAAGAAATAAATAATAAAATTTTTAAAAACTTTTTAAAATTTTTTTCTATTATTTTTGTTTAGATAAAACTTTTTCATCTAGAGACCAAATATTCAATTTTTTATTTTTATTTTAAATTTCTTATGCTTTCTCTTTTTTAATTCAGGTTTTAAATTAATTTTCAATTTATTTTGATGTACAGAGAAGTTACTTTTCACAACCAGCCAATTTTCTCAGCTGAATTTAATAAACACTCCAGTCATCTTTGATTTATAGTATTTTCTTTATCATATATTGATTTCATAGAAACATGCATACAGTAACATCTATTTCTAAGCTCTCTATTTTGACCCATTAATCTATTTTTATACCAACCATTTAAATTATAGTAGCTCTAAAATAGAATCCAATTTCTAATATCTTATAGGACAAGGCTATAAACATCTCATATTATAATGAAAACGTGTTAAAAACACATTGCCAAATGGCACTTCTAGACCTCAGTGATCTTGAGAGGAGATTTCTGTCTCAGTAACAGGCCTCTGAAACCCACTTGACTAAAATGATTTTTATCACAATGGTCACAGTAGTTAAGCCACTATTATAAAAAGATGAAAGCAAAAGTGGCCTTTACTTTCCAGGGTGTTTGATTGTATCTGGTGGAGGACTTTGCATGTAAATGGTCAATGCCCCTTCACACACACCCTTATGAGATTTTCTTTCAAAAGTGTTCTTTCGTATTTCTGCTCAGAAACACTGACCTTGAACACAGTTGTCACTTCTCTGGTTTGTTCCACTTAGAAAGCTCTCACTTTGGTTTACGGGCCATACGCCTAGACACAGACTACTGGTAAAACCGTGGCATTCTGCCTCCAGACCCTGAAAGGCCAATGTGAAGCATCAGAGCTCACATCTGCAAGGGCAGAGGGAAGGCTGTGGCACATTTGTCGTATGACTCTGATTTTCCTGGAAACATGGCTTTGGGATGAATGAGCTATTGATATGACATCAATGAATTTCAAATAACTAGCCTGAATGAAAGATGCTAGACCCCCAAAAAGTACACACTGAGGATTCTTTTCATATAAAATTCCAGGAAATGCAAATGAATTTACAGTGACAGACGGCAGATTAATGGCTCCCTGGTAGGAGTGAGAGGTCAGAGAGAGAATCCAGAGGGAGGAATTATGAAGGGACACAAGAAAATTTTGCAGTGATGGATAACTGTATTATTTTGGTTATGAAATTGCACACTTTAAATATATATGCAGTTTTTGGACATTAGTATCTGTGTAAGAGTGTGTGTGTGTGTGTGTTTGCAGAAAACCAACCAAATAGTAGGCAAGAGGTAGAGAGTAGAAAGAGGAAGATATAAGAAAGTACTGGGGAGGAGATAAGACCAAGGACTCTCCAAGAGATTTAATCACAGCTATAATATAACCCAGAATGGGGATCTAAACTGGCTAGACTGAGGCATGCTTTGCGAACCTTAATGTACACATAAATCTCCTTCAGATCTTAATATGCAGAGTGTGATTCCTTAGGTCTTGAGCTGGGGCCTGAGACTCTGCGTCTCTCACTAACTCCCAGGTAATGCTGAAGCTACTGGTATTTCAATGATTCTTTTGAATAGCAAAGGGCTAGAGCATTTTTTCTCAGTTTGGGTTGCGTATCAGAATCACTAGAGAGCTTGAAATAAATAAATAAATAAACAAACAAACAAACACTTGATATCTGGATCTTGCCCCCAGCCCCCAGAAATTCTGATTTAATCAATCTAGAGTTCAGTCCAGGCAGACTCAAAGGTTTTTAAATCTACCCAGATGATTCTAATATCCAGCCAAGGTTGACATCTACTCCAAAGAAAATGATAAAAGTCTTATGGAATGAGGAGGAAACAACTCCGAAAAGGTAATAGGGAGCCAGAGAAACATAATAAACCATGTCCCCAGTCAGAATCAAACGTCTCCCTATTCCAACCATGCAAATTTACCTGAGCGTGATTTATACCTGTATGGTCCTGCCTTTGTTAGTGATGCTTTTGCGGCTTTCATACCTGGCCTGGAAATAAATATCAGGCTAACTATGAAGCAGGCAGATGGGGAGCGTGGCCTTCCTGAGCTTATGGCCACAGGGAGAAAAGTCCTTGCAGTGGAGGATGCTGACTTGGGAGGCTGGTCAGAAACACATACTTACCAGCACATCCGCAAGGATTGCTCACTGGTAGGAGACGACCCTCAGCCTGTCTCCTCCTGTCCGTGATGGGCCACACACCAGGCAGGAAAGACCATGCTAGATTCTTCTAACATAACCCAGACTTTAAAAATCATTTTTAATCATTTTTAAAAATCATTTTAAAAATCATTTCAGTTCGGCTAGTTTCCTATTAATGTTAATAGCTTGGAAATTATTTTTTGATCTGTGTAACAGATTTGTATCTGCATCACAGGATTCTGATTCTGAAACTACTGATGTCCCAGAATCCTAAATATATTTAATGAGACATGTCAATTTAATTGTACTACTTGGAATTTAAAGAGCCAGAATTGGTCAGCATTTTGCTGACAAATGTTATCCTTTGGATGCTGACCTTGGCTATGGATTAGGTTCACCATTGCTGAAATTACATATCAGGAAATGAGCTCTCTTTAGTGAAACAAAAGACTTTTTTTTTCTCCATTTAGTTGAATAAAATGCCGCTTAGGACCAGAACAAACTTACAAGTCTATTAAAGCAGTCTGGTTTGGTAATGGTCATTATCTTTAAATTCTGATGCAGAGGATGCTGTGTACCTGGATGATGAGAAAGAAAAGGAAGAATATGTCCTGAATGACATCGGGGTAATTTTTTATGGAGACTTCAATGACATCAAGAGTAGAAGCTGGAGCTATGGTCAGGTGAGCTATTCAACATTTGTCATTGTCAAGGACATTTTTCCTTAATATTTTTTTGTCTCATGTGTCACTACAAGGCCATCTGTTGATATCAGACATACACAATTTCCTGCTTTTGAGGATCTGAGACTCCAAGGCAGACAGCACAGGAGCAGAGACTTCGAAAGGCAACTACGTAATTTATCCACTGAAAGCACGTATCTTCGGATATTACAAGGTTACCGAGATCAGACATTCTATGGATAACATGGCATTCTAGTGAGAAATGCTTGGCATCCAATACAGTCAAATCTCATTAACTCAGACCTTGTTCTTCAACACGGAATAGGCTTTTTCCTTTTCTTATAAGGAAAAGTGTTTTGATGATGCTGCAAGGGATAATGCAAGATGTGTGCTCAACTCAAAGAAATCCCCTTTTTTAAATTGTGGTTAGTATAAGATCCTAGAAAATTAGAAATTAGAATTAGAAAAGACTATCACCATTTCATCAAAGGAGGGCCCACTGGACTTTTACCTTGATACATTTTAACAACTGGAATCTCACATAACTGTCTGGATATAAAATAATAAATAGTATTCCATTTAAGATATTCAATAATACAAACTATTTCAGTTGGATATCTCTAACAATGGAAAAAGTGACTGATATTTCTACCATATTCACTTAAGAATGTATGTCCTGTGGTTCAGCAAAGACCCTTCATTAACAACATGAGAACAGATGAGTGTGGCATTTCTCAGAGAGTTTGGATGAGATGATTGGAATTGTGCACCATTGTTCTGCGTATCCAGGAGGGTAGATTTCATGGAACCTGGCCTCACCAGGTTGCATCATATTTTCTTGGTTTCTGATGCCTTCTTTTGACTTCCATGTGAGCGTTCCCTGCCTCCCTTACCCCTGATCCAGCCTGGCCATTGGGATCAAGGTCATCACTAGTTCTTGTCTTGTCTGCCTGACTTTACAACCCACTTCTCCACCTGGGCTCCTGAGAATTGCGTGCCCAGAGCTCAGCCTTGGTCACCTGCACTTCTGATGTCCTGTCAAGCTAATCAGCTGTGTGCTCTTCTCCTGTTTTTGGATCCCAGCCTGGCTCCCTGGTTACAAGCCTTCCCCTCCTGAATGACATACAACCCATGATATTGCCTATTGTCTAGTGCCCTAATTCCTAATGTTTAGGTGTGATTCTATTTGTGTCCCCAAAGTAACATTTTGTAGAGAGCTAATAAGGAAAGAAGACACCAAGGTGAGTAACAGGGAAGAGTGGGAAAGAATCCCAAGTGTGATCAGGGTTCTCCTCAGCCAGTATGCTGAGTAGCCTTTGGGTAGACACCCTTGAGCAGAGCCACCATCTGTCTCTGTTGTCACTCAGAGTCCCTTAATTTGGGTCTTTTAGTCCAAACAAATATCCAAGCCAGTATTTGCAATGGTGCAGGCAAGCAACTAGTCCTGTGACTATCTCTTTACCTCTCCAGTTCACTCTTTTATGTCCCACAGACTGAGAGATGGTACTTAATAAGAACCAGAATAATGAGTTCTTTACATATCTGAAGAACTAGTTCCCTTACATTATAATATCCATCCTATCAATTTAGGGTCCCCAGAAAGTTGGTATTTTTAACTATATTTAATAAAGAACTACATAGTAATTAGCCATTAAAATTGTGGTTTCTGTCACAAGTACATGGGTGGATTTACAAGGTGTTCAGATCTCTTGTTCAGCGAGGTCCAATATAGGTGAAATTTCCCCATTTTGCTATTTTATTAGTATTTTGCCCTTGTTCCTTTCTTTGAAAAAAAACTAATGCATGGGGCCAGTAGTTCTTTCTAAGGAAATCAAACTATGAACAGCCTCCTGTGCTCTTCTCTGTAAGAGGTCCTGAAACATCTTTAAGAACAGAGAGATCATGGAATGGAACTAACTTCTAATCTGTTCCCTTGATAATGTAATCTTTCTCTAGACCCTCCTGCCCTCTCTTTGGAGGAGTTTACCTTGTTTTAAAAGGTAAAGTCTTTTAAGACTTTAAGACAAAGAGACCATGGAGTCTCCCTTATTTTAAAAGAGGAAAAAAACTTGGACAATCATTCATGACACAAGGTGTCCTACTATTATCAATGCAAGGTATACAGGTCTGAAATACCCCCTTATGACACACCTGAGAGCCATTTTTTTTACAGTATTTAAAAAAAAATTTTATTTTTTATTAACATATAATTTATTATTAGCCCCAGGGGTACAGGTCCATGAATCGCCAGGTTTACACACTTCACAGCACTCACCATAGCACATACCCGCCCCAATGTCCATAACCCAACCACCCTCTCCTACCCTCCTCCCCCCGGCATCCCGCAGTTTGTTTTGTGAGATTAAGAGTCTCTTATGGTTTGTCTCCTTCCTGAACCCATCTTGTTTCATTTTTTCCTTCCCTACCCCCCAAACTCCCCACATTGCTTCTCAAATTCTTCATATCAGGGAGATCATATGATAATTGTCTTTCTCTGATTGACTTATTTCTCTCAACATAATACCCTCTAGTTCTACCCACGTCATTGCAAATGGCAAGATTTCATTTCTTTTGAAGAGAGCCATTTATTTTTGAGATGCGCAAGGATTTGTGTTATTTTTGAGGTCTCAAGACTTTGGCCTGACTTTGGTACATCATTTATCCCTTTGTCTTTGGCACTAGAGCCCACATGTTGAAGAAATCTTCTAAATTAACTTATACAGTTTTCTGAAGAACTTCAAGTCAGTTCATGGTCCTTGAGTATACCAGCTCTCCAGTAGTTCTATTTGTGTTTCTAGCTTGCTTTTAAGTTTTTATCCATTTTACTGAAAAACAAAGGAGAATGTTTTCTTCCTCCTACTTTAATATTTCATACTAAAGATTATGGGTGATTACTTTATAGGAAATGTGCATCTCTAAACATTAGGCTGTGCTTTCCTTTTTTTTTTTTTTTTGGCAGAGAATGTTGGGCTTGCAGAGTGGACATTAAGTAGTTTCTCTTTTTTTCTTTTTTCATATTTTTCATTTTATTTTTTAATTTTTCCCAAATAGTTTGAAGATGGCATCCTTGATGCTTGCCTGTATGTGATGGACAAAGCACAGATGGACCTTTCTGGTAGGGGGAATCCCATCAAAGTCAGCCGTGTTGGGTCTGCAATGGTAAGCAATTACTGATTACTATATTGATTACACATCATTTGCCTCAGTATAGATGCCAGTTCATTAAGAGTTGTTGAAATGATGACTTATACTTAAACTTTTATTTGAATTCCCTGGCCTTGTCAAATGCTATGAAACAAAATCTTATCTCAGTACTATATGTTTCTTTGGCTTCAGACAAATGGTGATAAATGACATGATACTACAGACCACTTATTCTTAGAATCTCTTGCCTTGGGACTGAGGAGTGACCATGACAAAATGTCAACAACTATAATCTATTGATCAAACAAAGAAACATCAAGGAGCACCAAAACAAAAAGAGAGAGAGAGAAAATTGCAATATATAGCTTTTCTCCATTTTCACACCCACTGTAAGAATAAAGAAGTAAATGAGTCTAAATCCTAGCTTCTATTATAATAATACCTCACCATAGGGCTTTATAGTTTATGAAAGTTAGTTTAGCTTATAGTTTGTAGTTAATTCTTCACATTAATTGCGTGAGATAAGTAGGGAAGACATTACGCATACCATTTTACAAGTTAGGAAACAAGGTGATAACAGTTTGTCAGTGACAAAGCCTCAGCTGGAACCCAGGTCTGCAGACTCCCAATCTAGACAATTTCTTCCTTCCATGCTGCTCTCTATAGGAGATCCTGAAACATCTTCAAGAATGCAGAGATCCTGCAATGGATAGCTCCTAGGAGAGGAAATAGAATTATCATGAATAGGAAGGTCGGGGGTCTGGTGGTGAAGTGGATAAAGTGTGATGCCCAGGTCCTGTGTAGTCCTGGACTGTTCTGATAAATACAGCATATGGATCCTGCATTTGGTGCATTAAAGCATACCAAATCTGGTCGGTGAGCAGAATATTCCTGAAGAAACACTAAGCGGGATACTATTTCATACAAAGACTGAGGGGAAAAAAATAAGTCTATCTTATTAATTTCCTTAAGTTTTCTACAAAACAAATTCTCTCTTTGGAAGAATTTTGTCTTTGAGTTTGGTTGGAGTTAAATAAAATCAATATTGTTCATATAAACATATTAGAATGAGAATGATGTGAAATATAATTTCTGGTTAGCTTTTAAGAAGTGTTGTTTTTTATTGGTGGCTAAGTGCCATATAAATTTAGACAGAGCCAATCTCTTAAGACAATTTTATTTTTTGTAGTTAGTTCACATTGTATAATGAAAAGATGGTGAATTCTAAAGAACTTAGGAATTTCTTTATAGTAACTATTTATAACAATATTTATTAGACCTGTAGGTGATCACTGCTATTCCTGTTTCCCAGACAAGATTCCCATTTTTCTTTTTCTTTGAAGTTACCATTATAGGTTTGCAGTGAGAAGGAAGCAGCAGCTCTCAGTGGTTAAATATGAACTAATACCTTCTTTAGCATTCTGAAATGGCACGCTCACCAGCCTAAGCTTACTCACACATTGTGAATATTTTTACTAATCTAAAAATCACTGCCTAATACAAGCCAATGCAAGAGGGAAGTAAACATGAAGCAGCTAACCCAATACTTTCTCTAGTGGCATCTGGTCAAGTAGAAGCAGTAGAATCTTGTGTGAAGCACACAATCTTAATGCAAATTGCCTTGAGTGTTATTAGTTACAAAAAGCCTATGGAGTTCTAATTTTAAAAATTCATAACCCAATTATAAGATTTAGAACTAGACAGAATTTATGGGGATAGGTGGGGAGGGCTGGTTTGGTTTGGGTTGCTTTATTTTTGAATGGAGTAGTCTTGGGCATTAGGGGACAGAGGCCCTACCCTGCGCTGTTTTGTTTTGTTTTGTTTTGGTTTTGGTTTTGGTTTTGTTTCAAGTTTTTATTTAAATTCTAGTTAGTTAACATGTAGTGTAATATAGGTTTCAGAAGCAGAATTTAATGATTCGTTACTTACATATAACACCCAATGCTCATCACATCAAGTGCCCTCAATACCCATCACCCATTTAGTCCATCCTCCTCCTACCTCCCTTCCATCAACCATCAGTGTGTTTCTCTATAGTTAAGAGTCAGTTACGGTTTGCCTCTCTCTTTTCCACCCTTTCCATACATTCATCTGTTTTGTTTCTTAAATTCCACATATGAATTAAATCATATGGTATTTGTCTTTCTCTGACTGACTTATTTCCCTTAGCATAATACACTGTAGCTCCATCTACATCACTGCAAATGGCAAGATTTCATTCTTTTAGATGGCTGAGTAATATTTCATTATATATACCACATCTTTATACACTCATCGGTCAATGGAAATTTGGGCTCTTTCCATAATTTGGTTGTTATTGATAATGTTGCTGTAAACATCTGGGTACATGTGTCCCTTTGAATCAGTATTTTTGTATCCTTTGCATAAATACCTAGTAGTACAATTGCTGGATCATCAAGTAGCTTTATTTTTAACCTTTTGAGGAAACTCCATATTGTTTTCCACAGTGGCTGCACTAATTTGCATTCCCACCAACAGTTTGAGAGTTGCTTTTCTAAAAAACAAATTTTCTCTTTCTTTCTCTTTCTCCATATCTTCACCAACATCTGTTGTTTCCTGTATTGTTGATTTTAGCCATTATGACATGTGTGAGCTGATATCTCATTGTAGTTTTGATTTGTATTTCCCTGATGATGAGCATCTTTTCAATGTGTCTGTTAGCCATATGAATGTCTTCTTTGGAAAAATGTCTGTTCATGTCTTCTGCCCATTTCTTAACTAGATTATTTTTGAGGGTACTGAGTTTGATAAGTTCTTTATGGTTTTGAATACTAGCCCGTTATCAGATATGTCGTTTGCAAATATTTTCTCCCATTCTGAATGTTTTCTTTAAATTTTGTTGATTGTTTAATCCTGGGCCATTTTGGACAATAGTTGTTTCCACCCCCATTGTTGTTTACATACACAAAATACATGTTTGATAGTTTTCAAAGCCTTTTCATATTCATTTTCTCCTTTAATCCTTAGAAGAGCTCTGTAAATCTTTTCAAAATCTATTCAGTTATAATGATTTTAGAAAGTGAAATATTGAGCCTCTGAAAATTCTGGTCATTTAGGCAGTTCCTCTCCTGTTCACAAATTCTAGATATCTATCCTGAAATTGTTGAGTGAAGTTAAACAAAGACTGAAAGAAAAACAAACAAAGATCCCCCTCAAATTTCTGAAAAACTTGCCTTAAAATATGAGATGTGTTAAGAAAGCCCAGAAAGAAAATGTTCTGAAGTTGCTTGAGTCCAGTCAAAACATTGATGCCAAGGCAGAGGAGCCTGTGCCTGGTTTCTCAGGGGGCTGGCCTCGTCGGTGGGAAGGACAGAGGCTGCTGCTGGGTGTTTTAGGAATTCTTCTTATATATCTGCCCAGCCTGATCACAAAGGCTGGAAATTCCTTTCACAGGATACCAGTGCTAGAACAGCCAGACATGGTGACATGCAAATTCTCTGGGAGGGGTACAGCACTGACTTCAGTTCAGTTTCCTGGGATCAACTTCTGCCACAAAGGAGTCGGAATGAGCAACCTGAAGAGGCCCCAGTAGCAACAAGAGGCAGGAGCAGATGATTGAGGCCCCAAAGACAAGTTTGCCTACTGTGGTCATGACAAAGTCTAGCACTGAAGATTGCAGGGATTTGCAGGGAGTTGATGGGTGTGTAATGCTAAATGAGTACACACAATAATTCAGATGTGAAAAATTTCCAATGATAATAATAGTAATATAAATCTGGATGTTGAGTGCATAATCCCCAGATAAAAATCTTTATTGTCCAGTGTTGATGACCTTGGATAGTTCCTTGTTGTCGGGGCTGGTCTGGGCACAAGAGGATTCTAGCTACATACCTGGCTTCTACCCTAGAGATGACAGTAGCACCTTCCACTCACCTGTTGTGACAACCAGGAATGGCTTCAGATATTTCCAAATGTTCCCTGGGGGTCAAAACTATCCCCAGTGAGGACCACAACACTAAACCTTCCTGTGATTCAGTTTCCCAGACTATGCAATGGACGTAGGCTTCTCCTCTCACCCTCCTTAACTCATTCAAAACCTGCTGCTTTTCAGGGCACCTCGTTGGTTCAGTTGTTTAAGCATCTGTCTTCAGCTCTGATCATGAATCTGGCATCCTGGGATTGAGCTCCACATTGGGGTCCCTGCTTGGCGGGGGGTCTGCTTCTTCCTCTCCCTCTGCACCTCCCCCACTCCCCGACCTGCTCATGCTTTCTCTCCCTCACTCTTTTTCTCAAATAAATAAATAAATAAAATCTATTTTAAAAAAACCAACACCTGCTGGTTTTCATTTCTCTACTGAAACAAAAGGGGAGGCAGCATCATATGGGAAGAGCTCTGGCCCATGTCAGATCAGAACCCTCAGCTCTGACTCTACCACTAACTTACTATGTGACTCAGGATAAATCACTCAACCTCTCCAGGCCTCACATCATCCTTAAAACAAAATTTTGTCTCTCTGCTCAAACCACGTTTGCTATTCCCAGTGGAAGCACATATATCCTTTTATTCTTCAAACCAATGTTCTTCTTTCTTCTGTTTTTTTTTTCTTTATAAATTCAGTATCTTATTTTGTCCTCATTTTGAGTTGCTGTTATTTCACTTTGATGTGAAAACTAGAAAAGTTTATGACAATCTGGACAGCCTTGGACTACTGAATTTTCGTAAGAGAAAGAAAGTCTAAAAGTCCTATAATCTCATTGTTGGGGCATTGGTTCTGAGATGTTATAACCTTACATAAGCTGACTTTTATTTAGGCCCTTCTAAATACTGAGTGGTACATTTTACCAAAGCCACACTGCAGACTGACTGAAGAGAGAAAAATTTTAAATAGAGGAAATTAGAAAAAAGAAGAAACTTGTCCAAAGTTATACTTTCTCCTTTAAATTACATTGTGTGATTGTTGTTTTCTTTCTACCTCAAATCTGATGTGACAGGCCCCACCAGAACAATTGCCAGGAAATGTGCCAGGAAAATTGTAGAAGGATGCTTTTTGCCTTCTGAAAATTCATTTTGCTCACAGGGCATTAACAAAGCATCCCATTCCTGGCCTTGAATCACTGTGAAGAAACCAGGCATGGACTCTGAGCCTCTGTCAGACTATCTGAACAGTGTGTTATGCCATCTGTGACAAAAACAACACGGTTCTGGGAAAGGGGAAAGGTGATGACAGTATAGCCTGGCAACTGGGTGGTTAGGTTATCTGTCCCATGACTGATTGGATCCGGCAGAAACTGTGGGCAGAGAAGCTCTCCAGGGAGATACACTGCTGCTTGAGTGGCCACTGTTGTGGATACCACTTGCTTATTCTTTGTGAAACTCCAAATATTTCACCTCCGTACAGGTTCCCTCTTTTGGGTTGAGAGTTTATCAACAGAAAGTCTGGGTTGAAATGCACACAGAACCAGTACATGAAATCTGCAAGACTCTCCAAGAGTCTGATAGGGGAAGAAGCCCTTGGAAATGATGTCACTTAAGGTCACGTAACAAATAAATGGCTGAACTGGAAGTAAATAGTGTTCTTGCTGTCAGATCATATTACCTTAGAAGGCCACTACCAACACGTTAGTATTATAACACAATTACAACATCAAGTTAAGTAGCTGTCTCCTAGGGAAAGCAACAACAACAACAACCAAGCAAATGGCATCCAGAACATCCAGAATAAATGAATTTTGAAACAGGGAATAAATGAAAAAAAGGTGTAAACCAGAAAATTCTAAATAGCTAGAGGCATTGGGTCCCTCAGGAGAGAGTTCCAAAGAGGATAAGCACCAAATATTGTTGGATGGTGGTATTGGTTGTTGATGGTGGTGCCAATGATGGTGGTGGTGATGATTATGGTCACGGGATGACCATGTTGGTGATGGTGGTAGTGATTGTTATGATGGTGCGGATAGTAGTAAAACACTCAATGTTAACTCATTCATTCAACAAGCACTTGTTGAGAACCTTTAAGAACCTACCAGTCTAGATACTCGGGTACAGTGTAGACAAAACATAATGTCTGCCTTCAAAGACCTTACAGTCTAATAGAAAAGACAGGGTGATGAGTAGAATATGTCAACACAACATGGCATATTCTCTGATGAAATAAGCATAGGGTTGTATGTAAAACCAAATCTCTCAAGCTTTGCATGGAGTTTCCACAGGACTAAACACTGGCTCAGCAAGTGTTGAGATATTGGACAAAGAGCTAGAAGAATGGCTGACAAAGGCCCACAGCAATAATAAACTATGATATTGTTCATGGAAACCGTTCTCTGCGGTGGAAATTATACCCGAAGAGCCAGTTGCCAAAAGCACTACAGGAAAATGTAGTTGGGGGTAATTTGTTCCTCTAGGGGCATAATTCAATAACAATATTAATAACATTGATATTAATAATGTGACAATATTGGGAAACTTTGGAAAGAGACAGAGGAGAGAAATGTCAACATAGTTTCATATTTTAAAATTCTAGTCTTTATACTGTTGCTAGCCTGGACTTTCCTGCTTCCCTTGAGATATCCACATTTATTTTTAACCCTGATCTTTTGCTAATATCGAACCACAGTGCCATCATTAATCCCCATTAATACCCTGTTCTGACTGTGCCTTTTGGGAACTACCTCAAGTTTGAACTTTTTTTAACCAATCGATGTTTGGTGCACTCTTTAGTGTTGTAAAAGAATCTTGAACTCCAGCTAGTAAATCATACTGACCACAATTGGAGGTAGGTCCTGGAGTTTTGTAGGACCCAATACAAGACGAATGGCTGTAGAACTTGCAGACAAGGCAGACTCCAGGGCTTCTGATCCTTCAGCATACATGATCTCATGGATAAACTGAAAATAGAGCTATTGTTTACCTTACTCTTTTTGCTTCCACTTCTCTTTGTTCTAGTATTTAGAAAGTTTTTTTTTCTTTTCATGCATTAAAAAAAAAAAAGTACTGACATCTCTTCTTTGATAGCTTGCCAAGCAGTTCCACAAGACGCTTACTACAAAACCACACTTTTATTTTCCTCCAGTTGTTGACTTTGGCATCCTACTGTAGGCTTCACATCAAGCAAACCTCTCCAAGCAACAAACTAGTATGACTACTCAGATTACATTTAAAAATTCACCCGGATTAGAAATTCCACCCTTGGGGCGCCTGGGTGGCTCAGTTGTTAAGCATCTGCCTTCAGCTCAGGTCCTAATCCCAGAGTCCTGGGATCGAGCCCCACATTGGGCTCCCTGTTCAGCGGGGAGCCTGCCTCCCCCTCTCTCTCTGTCTGCCTCTCTGCTTACTTGTGATCTCTGTCTGTCAAATAAATAAGTAAAATCTTTAAAAAAAAGAAAAAAAAAAAGAAATTCCACCCTTAGTCGTCCCAAATAAATTGTGAAGTCAGAGATAAAAACATGAAATCTATTCCCTAATTATACAGACCAACCACAGCATAGTTCCCTAAGAGTTTTATTTTTATAATAAAAAAAAAATTTAAAAGGCACCATCTAGCTGAGCCTTTGGTTTATAAGCAGCTAAAACTGCCTGTATTGGGGTGAATTGAGGACCTAGGTGCTCAATGACCATTGTCTCCTGTCATGCCACCACTGTGGAGTTTTTCACATTTCCCCATATGCATCTTATTTTTGGAAACTTTTCAACTACTGAAAAACCATGAATATGTAACAATAGTTTGTTTCCCCATTCTCATGTCAAAAATTTACATAATTGCCAATCAGAACTTTTAATGGTGGCCTTAGTGCTGGTATCAGTGCAGATAATCAGTAAGAGTACACTGAATGTGATCTGGTGCCACCTTTGTAAAGGTAAAGATACTACTTCCTTGTGGTGTTTTGGAAAAGTGGCAATGGCACACACACATCTGCATTACTAACTTTACAGATGCCTGTGAGTTAAAATTTCCAGGCTGGTGACCAGAGCTAGGCTTCATGATGGACTTGATTTGGCCTTTGTTTGTTTGTTTGTTTGTTTTCTCTATGATTCAGGCCCAGGAATGTCAGGCATGACATTCTTCACTTTGGTAGAGCAGAAAAAGAGGCCTCTCCTACTCTTTTTCTCTTTTCCAATGATGACACACCTCAATCTGTGATGGCAGTTTTGGAGAATCCACAGATTAGAATTAATGAAAATTATTATTGTAGTCCAACAGTATAAAAGACTAAAATCCTAGTTCTAAATTCAACCCTTAAATTTGGAATCAAGTTTTCCCTCAGCATGGGAGGCACTCCTAGAAGTTCAGGAAGGACCAAGCAATCCAATCATGATTTTAAACTAAACATGCTACCATACTGTCACCTTATTAGATGACTAGGGATTTTCATTTTTGCTTTTTGAAGAATTGTTTACAGTTAACAAATACATTGGAAGCCAGTGGGAGAATAGAATCTACCCAGCAGAATCGTTTTCATGGCCACTTCTGAGAAATTGTATTCATTCCATAAACAAACAGCATGCAAATGAAGACGTTGGCTATCAGGAAGTTAAATGACTTGCCCAAGGTCACTGGAGGAACTGGAAATGGATATCAGGTTGTCTGACCTCAACCTTCCATACACAGTATTATATTTCCTTGGATTTATCTTCTCTGCCTGTCCTCTTTCTCTATCACATGAGCTCCTTAGATACAAATATAATGCCTTTTACAAGCTCTGTCTGATTCAGTCCTTCTCTTTTAGATCTGGGGGTGGTGGGAAGAGGACAATGAACTGACATCATTTTTTTCTCTAATGGTAAAAGTCAGCAATGTAATGAAGTTTCCATTTGTGGGCAAACAGCTTGATTTCTCAATTATTAAGGTTGCATTTCTTATGCCTGTTGTCATCATATTTTTGGAGGAAAACAGACGTTTATTACCAACCATCTCTCTAATGTGATAATCGTAGTCAATCTAAATGTCTGCTCTCCTTGAATTGCTTTCCCAGAATGAGGTTTCAATGCTGCATCTATTTCATAATCACATAGGCTATTTCTGAAATACGGGGATGCTTTTCAGCACTCCCCACCCCCACCCCAAGCTGTGCAGTTAGGGGCTACTCTGCTCTCCTGGGAGAGCCACCCTGGGATGGACTGATCCAATGCAGCAAAGACTTTAAGATATGCCACACAGTATTATGCACTTTTGGATTCCTTTGTGCCCTTTCCTTCCTCTCCCTTCTCCCTGACAGCCTTCTCCTTTCCTATTCCTACCCTGCTTTTTTGTATTTCTCATCCATCTATTTATTTCATTCAGGTATTTTTGGAGGCTTGTCTATACCGGCCCTGCACTATGCAACAGTGGTGCAACAATAACCAAAGCAGACACCCGAAGAGCTTAAAATCCCAGGCTCTCTCTCTCTCTCGGTCCACATTTGGTTCTTTCTTTCGTGATTATCAATTAATAAAATATGTTTTGGCCAAGTAAGGATCCTCAGTTACTAAGGGAACAAGGTTAATAATCTCTAGTTGTAATGGTTTACATGAAAAATGAATCTAATTACCCACCCCTGTCAGAGCTTGTGTGGACTATATATACCAAAGGCAATTTGCATAACAGTGGTTATATGCTTCACAATATAGGTTAGGGTTGATTCATGCGTTGTTTCTTTCTTGAAATAAAATTTACATACAGTGAAATGCATATTAAATGCAAATTTCAGTGAGTTTTGATTGAGGGAATCACTATCACCAAAATATAGACATGATCTTCAGCCCAGAAATTTCCCTTGTGCTTTCTTCTAGTCAATCCACACTCGCATAGGCAACCACTGTTCTGATTTCTTGCAACATATTAGATTTTCCTGTTCTTAATTTTGCATAATGGGGTTCATACAGCACCCTTTGGATCTGGTTTATTTTTTCAACCAGTCGTTGCATGTGTCTTTAATGTGTTCCTTTTTATGGCATTTCATTGTATTTTCTATCATAATTTCTCCATCCATTCACCTGTTGAAGGCCATTTGAAATACTTCCAATTTGGAGCTATTATGGGTAAAGTTGCTATGAATGTTCTTGTACAAGTTTTATACGTATGTTTTCATATCTCTGGGGCAAATAATAAAGGTGGTATGTCGAGGTTATGGGGTCTATATATGTTTAATTCTGTAAGGATCTGCCAGTTGTCCAAAGTAATTGGACCATTTACATTCCTGGCATAAATACATGAAAGTTCCAGTTTTTCTACAGTTTCACCTTTTCTTGGTGTTTCAGCTTCCTTAATTTTAGCCATTCTAGCAGATGTATAGTGGTATCTCTTTGGGGTTTTAGTTTTTATTTTTCTGGTGACTGATGATGATAAATGCACCTTCTCATGTATTTATTGGCCATTCATATATCTTTTTTGGTGTGCTATCTTTTCAAGTCTTTGTCCAATATCTTACTAGATTGTTTGTCTTTTTATTATTGAGTTGTAGTGGCTGTCTATATATTCTGAATACATACCTTTTGTCATAGGAGTATAGAGGATATTTTCTCCAGAGTATAGTTTGCCATTAAATTTTCTTAGTAGTGTATTTTAAGGGACAAAAGTTTTAAAATTTTATGAAATTCAATTTTTAAACTTTTTAAAAAGAACCCTCCTGAGGAAGTGATATAATTTCCACATGGTCATGAAGAAATTCTGTATTTGGGGGGGGGGGCTTTATAATTTTAGCTTTTATATTTAGGTCTATGATCCATCTTGAGTTACCATTCTGTGTGGTGTGAGGTAGGGGTCAAGGTTTAAATTTTTTTCCTGGTTTATCCATTTATTTTAGTACCATTTGTTGAAAAGCCTGTTGGGAAAAATTTCATTTGTCACAAAGACTTTCATTTGTTGAAAAGACTATCTCCCCCCCCCACCATTGAATTGCTTTGATAACTGTTGGAAATCAAATAACTATATAAATGTGGATCTATTTCTAGACACTGTTCTACAATTGATCTCTTTGTTTGTCCTTATATACTATACTATCTCAATTACTGTAGTGTTACAGTAAATCTTCAAAATCAGGCTGTCCTCCAAATTTTGTTCTTCATTTTCAATGTTGTTTTGGTTATTCTAGATCCTTTTCATTTCTGTATAATTTTAGAAACAATTTCTCAATTTCAGCAAAATGTCTGTTACATTTTGATTAACCCATTTGCCCTGATCTAAGAAATATTAAAAACTGACCTACAACCACCTTCCACTGATACCATATCCATTCATTCAGCAGAGCTTATTGAGTGTTCACTCTGGGCTGGTACTGAGGATACAAAGTCAAACAGCATTGTATCTTCCATCCTCACAATGAGAGCAAAGACAATCAACCAATGACACGAGGCAATATGATAAATAGGAGAGCATTACAAAGCAAAGAATACTATATGAACACAGAGAGAGGACATCGAAATCAAAGTGATAGCTAAAGATTTCCAGAATGAAACCAGCTGAATTGCAAAGAATCAGTAGGCATGCACCATATAAAGAAGGGGTTTGAGCATGGAAGGATATTCCAGAAAGAGAGAATGACATTGCTAAAAGCACCAAGGCAGAAAAAAGCTTGTTAAGCCCACCACTATAAAAGTCAAGGAGATAATAGATGGCTTTCTTACTCTTCAGATCAAAATTCTAGGTGTTAGAGGTGTTATGAAAGCCCCAAAAGGATCAAAGATGAGGATCCAGACAAGGGAGGAAATAGAGTTCTTGCTACCCTATTTCTTTCTCTCATGCATTTGTTCATCTCGCTCATACTCACCACATCACTTGACAAATGACAAGGAAGACACAAGAAACAGATCTCTACATTCCAAGATGAATGAATTTTCAGATTTTTCTTTTGGGAAGATTTTTTTTTAAGCAAATATCACTTGAACCCAAATACAAAAGAAATACGGAAAGAAAGAAAGAGAAACTCTTGTCATTGAAAAGAGATGGTGCCTGAAGCTACCACCACCACCACTCAATCACCTCCTCCTCCACCACCCAACACAGTGACCACTGAACTGCTTTTGCAAATCCCTAGAGTGTCATGGGCACAATTTGACATCTACTACACCAGTTTCACCTACAGCTAAGATTGATTACCACCAGATTGTAGCTGGGGGCTTGTGGTTCATAAAACCTGGAAAGAATTTCACTCAAGAAATAATTATGTTCCTTCCCAAATTTAACTCTTCATCTTGAAATTAGTTCATGTTTCCCAAAATTTATATCCAGTGGTCTTCAAGAAATTGTTATAAACAGGATTAGGCATAAAACTGCATTCTACAAGAGTCACAGAAATCCTAGCCTTTATGAGAACATAACTTTTAACAATGGAACAACAGAATATAACAAAGAAAAGTTATTTCATCATAGCCATATACAATGTGCACACAGTATAAGAAAAATACCTTTACATACTTAAAAAGAAGCAGGAAATTGGGGCACCTGGGTGGCTCACTCAGTTAAGCATCTGCCTTTGGCTCAGGTCATGATCTCAAAGTCCTGGGATTGAGTTCTGCATTGGGCTTCCTGCTCAGCTGCTAGTCTGTTTCTCCCTCTCCATAGATATCTCTCCCTCCTCTCCCTCTGAGATCTCTCTCACTCCCACTCTCTCTCAAACAAATAAAGATCTTTTTTTTCTTTTCAGCGTAACAGAATTCATTGTTTTTGCAGCACACCCAGTGCTCCATGCAATGCGTGCCCTCCATAATACCCACCACCTGGCTCCCCCAACCTCCCAACCCCTGTCCCTTCAAAACCCTCAGGTTGCTTTTCAGAGTCCACAGTCTCTCATGGTTCATCTCCCCCTCCAATTTCCCCCAAATCCCCTCTCCTCTCCATCTCCCATGTCCTCCGTGTTGTTATGCTCCGCAAATAAGTGAAACCATATGATAATTGACTCTCTCTGCTTGACTTATTTCACTCAGCATAATCTCTTCCAATCCCGTCCATGTTAATACAAAAGTTGGGTATTCATCCTTTCTGATGGAGGCATAATACTCCATAGTGTATATGGACCACATCTTCCTTATCCATTCATCCGTGGAAGGGCATCTTGGTTCTTTCCACAGTTTGGCGACCGTGGCCATTGCTGCTATAAACATTGGGGTACAGATGGCCCTTCTTTTCATTACCTCTGTATCTTTGGGGTAAATACCCAGTAGTGCAATTGCAGGGTCACAGGGAATCTCTATTTTTAATTTCTTAAGGAATTTCCACACTGTTCTCCAAAATGGCTGCACCAACTTGCATTCCCACCAACAGTGTAAGAAGGTTCCCCTTTCTCCACATCCTCTCCAACACAAGTTGTTTCCTGTTTTAAAAAAAATAGGAGAAGCAGGGGGGAAAAAAACTGTAATCATATAAAATGTAAACATGAGGGTCGCCTGGGTGGCTCAGTGGGTTAAAGCCTCTGCCTTTGGCTTAGGTCATGATCCCAGGGTCCTGGGATTAAGCCCTGCAGGGATTAAGCCCTGCTCTCTGCTCAGCAGGGAGCCTGCTTACCCTCCTCTCTCAGCCTCCTCTCTGCCTACTTGTGATCTCTTTCTGTCAAATAAATAAATAAAATCTTTAAAAAAATAAAATGTAAACATGCATGTTTCAGGAAATTGGAGAATCAAGAAATGTCACTTTTCTATTTTTCAATATCAGGTGAAAATCTGTCCAAAGACCAAAATTGGAGAGAAGTCCAGTATTGGTTATGCTTTAAGGCCCTCCCTATCCTTTGAACTGTACAGGAACCGGGGACTTATTCTGACCCTGGGATGGAGATCTACCCAGCATGACCCCAGCACCAGACCCTAACATCACAGAAGCAAGCACAGGATAGTCCTTCTGCAGTCATCCCATTCAAAGGGCTTCTCACCCCGAAAGCACTAATTCCTGACTGGATTTCCCACAGTCTCCAGTCACTGATGGCTCAGTTCCTAAATCATTAGCCTCAAAGAAGATTGCCTCTGCCTTTCCCCATATTTGAACAAATCCAGTGTAATCACTCCCCATGCGCCTAAGCCTGGAATTCAGAAATACCCCCACCCCATTGAGCACAGAATGAATTTTAACTATTCTTTCCCCTAAGGTACATACATGAGAAATTTCTAAACATTTAAAAAACTATAAAGAAAAAAATATATATATACATATATATGTACACACACACACACACACACATATTCCTACTTCAGGAATTGGACACAGTAGATTATAATGCTTGGAGTGCCTGGATGGCTCAATTGGTTAAGCATCTGCCTTGGCCTCAGGTCATGATCCTGGGATTCTGGGATCAAGCCCCCCAACACATCAGGCTCCCTGCTCATCAGGGGAATTTGCTTCTCCCTCTCCCTCTGCCCCTCCCCTTGCTCATGCTCTCTCTCTCTCACTCTTTCTCAAATAAATAAATAAAATATTTTTGAAAATTATAATGCTCTCTAAAAAGAACTTAGTCAATTCAGAAAAATTAAAAATGAAAATCTTTAATAAATTTTTCCTCAAAACAATCAACCCAAATTGTACCACCAGGCAATAACCATTATTAATATTTGATGTACATCATTTCAAGTAGATATATAGATATTTAAGTGGTAAATGTTTTAAAATCATAAATGATATTATACTTAGATGCTACTTTAAAAAATATTACACTTACTCTTTATAGCTTTGTTAAGATATAATTAATATACAATAAAACACACATATTGAAAGAACACATTTTGATAGTTTGATGCACCCATGAAATCATCACCAAAATGAAAATAATGAACATCTGTGTCACTCCCCAGAAATTTCCTTTGTAATTTCTCCTTTTGACAAGTCTCTGCTTTGTCTGCCATCCCCAGGCAACCATTGCCCTGCTTTCCATCATTCACATTGACTTATATTTTCTAGAATTTTACGTAAATGAAATCATGCAGTATGTACTCTTTTTAACTTCTTTCAGTCCTCTTTATCTCATTTTGAGATTCGTTCATAATATTGTTTGTATTCCTTCTTATTGTTGACTAGTGTTCCATCATATAGAAGAGCCACAATTTGTTTATCCACTTACTTGTTGGATATTTGGGATGTTTCCAGTTTTTTCCTCTTACAAAGAAAGCTAGGGTTAGTCATACAAAAGCCTTTATATAGACATAAGCCTTTTTTTTTCTTAAATACCTAGGAGTGGGATGGCTGGGTCATATGATAGGTATATATTTAGTTTTTTTAAGATTTTGGCAGAACTTTTAACTGCCAAAATGGTTGTACCATTTTACATCACCACCAGGAGTGTAGGAGAGTCCCATGTATTCACATCTTTCCCAACACTTGATATGATCAGTCATTTTAATTTTTGACTTTCTAATAGGTGAGTAATATTATCTCATTGTGGTTTTAATTTGCATTTCCCTCTGGCTAATGGTTTTGAGCATGTTTAGTTGCATTTGTTTGCCATCCATGTATCTTCTTTGATGTGGTATCTGTTCAAATATTTTGCCCATGGTTTAAATTTTCTCATTTTCTTATTACTGAGTTTCTAGTGTTCTTTACAAATTCTGAATACAAGTCCTTTATCATATGTGATTTGTAAACATTTTCCCTCACTCTGGACTTACCTTTGCACTCTCTTAATGATGTATTTTAAAGAGCAAAAGTCCATAATATGATGAATTCCAATTTGTAAATACATTCCTTATGAATCATTTTCTTTTCTTTTCCTTTCTTTTTTTTTTCTCTTCTTTTCTTTTTGGTATTATAGCTAAGAGATCTTTGCCTAACCAAGGGCTACAAAAATTATTTTTCCTGTTTTCTTCTGGAAGTTTTATAGTTTTAGGTTTAATATTTAGGTACATGATCCATTTTGAGATATTTTTATATGGCGTAAAGTATGAATCAAAGTTCATTTCTGCATATGAATATCCGATTGTCCCAGCACCATTTGTTGTAAAGATTATCCTTTGATCACAAAATTATCTTTATGATTTTGTCAAAAATTAGTTAACTGTATTTCTAGAGTCTATTTCTCTGTTCTCTATTGGTGTTCCATTGGTCTGTTTGCTTACCTTTATGCCAAATAGTGTCATGCTATTTAATTCAAAAGCATTATGTCTATTGTACTCAAATTCTATTTAATTTTAAGTTTTATTTAATCTCATTAGATTTTGTTTTCACAGAAATAAAATCTGAATTGCAACAGAAGACATTGTTAAATGTCAAATAAATGTTTCTTCACTACAAGTAATACTATTTCTTAACAGATCTCTCTAAGATCATTTATAAAAACCATTAAAACCATTAAAAGAATAGATGAATTATATTTTTAGATTGTTTTAATTTTAGATGATGCCAATTAACTAAGAAAACCCAACACATTAAAATATCAGCACTTCCATTCTCCCTCTTACCTCCCTCTTGTCTAATTTTTTTAAGATTGTTATTATCATATTATCAAGTTTTAAAATCCATATTCATTCTGATACTACAATTCCCAAAGGTCTTTAAACTTATATGGGTTTTTCTCATCACTGGATCTTTTGCCACAGCATCTTTGTTCGTGGGTTCTTTGTTTGACTCAGCCCTTAATTATCTTGATATCACTTTTCAGGTAGTTTGGTTTTAATGGGTACTAAATTCCCTGATATTCTTCATGTTTGAAAATGAGTGCTGGCTGCCTTTATACTTGCAGAACCTCTTAGCTGTGCATAAGATTCTTGGGTCAACCTTTCTTTTTCTCAAGACTGCACAAATATTGATTGACTGTGTTTTGCCATTGAATGGTGCCGCAGAGCTGTCTAAAGGCAGCCTTATTTCCTCTTTTGTTGCTAATTTGCGTTTTCTGCCTGTATGACTGAACAATTATTTCTTTATTCTTAAGTTCAAATAGCTTAATTAATTAAAGTTCCTAAGCAACAACAATTCTGCATCAAATTACGTTGGAGCACAGATTTTTCCTTCAAAGTATAGATTCAATTTTTCCTCAGGTAAAATTTTCTTATATTATGTCAGAAATATATCTTCTGCTTCATTTGTTAGGTTCTCAATTTTTTTAAGATTTTATTTATGTGTTTCTTTATTTATAAAGAGAGAGCTTGAGCAGAGGGAAGGGTAGAAGGAGAGGGAGAGAGAGAATCTCAAGCAGACTCCACACTGAGCTCAGAGCCCAACTCAGAGCCTGATCACCCTGAGATCATGACCTGAGCTAAGATCAAGAGTCAGATGTTTAACCGACTGAACCATCAGACACTGCATTGTTGGGTTCTCTATTTTGAACCGACTAATTATCCTTATGTTGTATCATCCTTTTTTCCATTACCATTATCTTATTTCCAAATAACTTCATCTCTTTATATTTTCCATAGTATTTCTTTTATCCCAAGCTTTTCTTCTATCATTAATTTTTTATTATTATTTAAATTCAATCAGCCAACACCTAGTACATGTCATTAATTTTATTTTCTACCAGTATCTACTCTGTTTCTTATAGTTTGTACTTTATTTTTAGTTTCATGATCATGTGATTTAGTCCTCAATTTCCTTTAAGTCTGTGATCTCCTAAGAGATTGTGAGAAAATTCTATTTCTTAATTTTATTTTCTTCTAAGTATTGGGTTTTTTTTTCATATTCTGTCTCCCTCTCTTCCCCCTCTCTTCCCCCCCTTTCCTTCTCTCTCCCCCTCTCTCTCTCTCTCTGTCCCTCCCTCCTCACTGCTTCTTTTCTTTTTATTCATGTTCATATTTGCATAATTCTTCTCTAAGTGTCCTGTTTGCTCTAATACAATGTAGGTGAAATCTTGACACTTTCCTCTTAAGATTAGTTAGATTTTCCCTCTGAACTACAGCTTGAAGCCAATGTTTTTTGTTCCATCTACTCTTAAGTACCCTAAGAAAGGTTGGCGTGGGGACAAGAGGGGAGCTGAAGAGAATGAAATGTTTTTTTAGAATATTCAGCTCTGCTCTTTCTTTTAAGGTTCTGCTAAATTTCTCATCTGATAATCTACCTCACCTAATTGGAGATGTATCTCATTTCCCTGGGAGGATGGGTAACTCTCATGCTTTAGGTCACTTCCCCACTCTAGTCCCAGAAAGTCTACTTCTTTAGAATTCTCACCCATTTCTCCACAGCAGTTGTTTCCACTGTTCTGGTCAGAGAAAGAAAAAAAGATTGGCTTTTTAATTCCACTAGTTTCTTTCCAGATTTTGAAATACAAATGAGAAGTCTTATGATTTTGTGGACTTGATAGTGGGCTTCTGAGAACTGGAGATGAGGATCAGGAGCTCTCTATTCCAATCTATAATCCTCATTTTTTTTTTTTCTTGGAACCAGATTTTGGAAATTTACTGAATTATGTTATGCCATTGAGGTTGCTGATAATGACTGTTGGGGAGCCTGGTTTTTTCAGTTTTCCTGTATTGTAGGTATTATGGGAAGACAATTTAGTGCAACCTTCATGTAGCTGACTAACACTCCCTGTCCGAAGTCCTGCACTCATATCATCTCCTAGACACTCACTGGTGAGTGAAACAACCCCAGGACTTTCATTCTGACACTGTTCAAACTCTGAGTTCATGACAGGGTATTAAAACAGTCCACTGTGGCATGAAAAAGAACCTTGAAGTATTCCCCAAACATATCTTGTTGTCTAAGGGAGGGAGATACTACTTTAACCCTTTATATGTGTCACAAAAACTTACCTCTTTCAGTGTCTGGGCCCCTCAGAAATCAATATTCTAATTAGAAAACAGTAGCTAATCCAACCAAATGCTAATAAATGAGAGCTGTGATTTATCTAGCAACAGGGAAACAACTCAGCATTAACAATTTAAAGGTCTGTAGAGAAGAGAGCTTTTTTTTTCCTTTCTCTTCCCCTTAGCAGATTGGGTTCAGCCAGATGCTATAAATAGTCTTCTAGTTAATGGCTATCTGTTTGAAATTCAGTCATTAGAATCATAATTTAGGAACTTTTACCTCTGAGATTCATAGGCTCTATTTTATTTCTCAGTGAAAAGGATAAGGAGAGGGTGATGTGAGTTAAACCTGAATCTACCTATCCACAATGACCAAACTACGTCATAGCCTACCAGGGCACTCTTCACACTTCATTATAGTAGATACAGATTTTTAAATAATCAATTCAGCTGCAAGGAGATGTATTGATCAGGAATAGAGCCAAAATGTTTGACTAAACCCTATTGCGTTCCAGTCATTTTCATATAGCTATAGGATAAAGTTGAATTTTACATCAAAGGCATGAGTTTACAATTAGCTGAACAAGGTCCTTCAGAAATCTCCAAAGAATTACTTTTTCTACTTTAAACAAATCAACTGAGTAGTTACCTTTACTTCAACTTGAAGGGACAGAATCAAGGGGGAGGAAAAGTACATCTAAATCAAATTGAGTGGTGAGAACACTTTCCAGAAGCACCCTCTTTGGGAAATGTCACTCAGTGCCAGAGTAAATCTCATATTTCAGTAGAGGGTTTGTCATTCACAGTAGAAGCACATTTTAAGTGTCTCCTTTTGGCATTTTATATTCCACCCAATGTGGTCTACTTACATAACACCCATGTAGAGCTCCTAGCAGGTCCCTGAACCTGCCATATTGTTTTATGATACCAAGCATTTATTCATACTGTTTCCACTGTGTGGATGGCCTTCTCTGGCCCTCAACCACTCAAGACCTAACTTTCATGTAATTTCACCTATTCAGCCCACTACCACCACAACCCTCCAACCTAATGAAACTGATTACCACCTCCTTTGTGCTTCCACCTGTACATCTTTCTGTCTTAACATTAGTAAAATTTACTTCCACTTGATTGGTTTCTTGTTCATCTCTCCCCAGGGAGAAGGTCTTATTCCTATTCAGATAAACAATAACTACATGCTTGTTGAATATTCAAGTGGTTATTCAACCACTATTGAGCACCTTCTCTGTGCTCATACTTGCTAGAAGTAAAAAACACATAGTTTTTGTTTTTTTTTAATCTCTACTTTCAATGAATTCATGACCCAGTGGGGGAGAATAGACTCCTATACAACTAAACTCAGCAAGCCTAAGAAAGGGGTCTGGGCAAATGCTGAGGCTGAGCTGTTAATTGGCAAGGCAGTGAACACATAAAGTCCCCACGTTTTAATATATCTTCTATGGTTTTCATAATCCAAACACACCTGCTTCAATCATATGTTTCACATTGCTTTCTAATGTCTTCTTGGCATAGTCTAAACCTATGCTTCTCAAATTAACATTCACAGAAATCACCCCAGGATGTTGTTAAAATGCAGACTCTGATTCAGTAGGTCTGTGGCAGAGACTGGGATTCTGCATTCCTAACAAGCTCCCAGGGGATGCCACGGGTGCTGGTCCACAGACCACAATCTGAGGATCAAGGCTTTAAACGCTTGTCATGTCAACACATAAACATTGTTGAAGAGGCACCAGTTCTTGGAAAAGCTCCCACTGCTTCTTACTTAGATAGTCTTCTAAGTATAATTAAACATGAGGAAAGTTACACCAAGAGAGGTAAGATACAATAGTGCACCCCCAAAAAGTGATGCCTTGAAATGGTTACTTCTTAGCTTTTTTAATGTCTAAACACAAAAGGTCTTTGTTTCCGCACTTAAGGTCTGTTGCCACCAAAAGACTGTGGTCTAAATATGTAGCAAGGGATGCCTGAGTGGCTCAGTTGGTTAAGCAGCTGCCTTTGGCTCAGGTCACGATCCCAGCATCCTGGCATCAAGTCCTACATCGGGCTCCTTGCTTGGCAGGGAGTCTGCTTCTGCCTCTGCCTGCCACTCTGTCTACCTGTGCTCGCTCTCTTTCTCTCTCCCTCTCTCTGACAAATAAATAAATTTAAAAAAATTTTTTTAAATGTGTAGAAAGATTTCCCCAAATCTTCAAGATTGCCATTTTTAAATCTCCTCCATACTTACACTATAATACCCAAGCCCTTCCTGTAAATGCAGATATCTTTTAACAAAACTACAAAACCTTAATCCCCTTAAACAATCATAAAGGAAATACTTTGTAATTGTGACTTGCTTAAAATAAATGTTGTAAGTTATCCATGGAAATCTAGTTTCTTATTAATTCTTAATGGTTCCTATGACATCTATTTACTTTGTCAGAGCCTGCAATTAATCATCAAAGTCAAAACTCACTAGACCATGAGACTTTGGACCCCCCCACTCTACCTATACATTTTTGTCATGTGTCAGTTTTGA
The DNA here is from genome assembly GCA_004024625.1 of Mellivora capensis. Lineage (NCBI taxonomy): Eukaryota > Metazoa > Chordata > Mammalia > Carnivora > Mustelidae > Mellivora > Mellivora capensis. The sequence goes on along the minus strand of PISX010013517.1, from coordinate 27,334 downwards.
ATTCTCCTCTGCAAAGGCAAGATCCCTATTTGATCCCTACTTGAACTGTCCTCTTTTGCAGTTGTTTTTTTCCCTTTTCCTCACGACTCGAACCAGACCAAGTGTCCTGTGCCTATCTTTTCCTAAGCATGTAGAGAAGACATTACAAGTCTTCATAGCTGCTATTCAACACCACCTTAATTACAATAATATGTTATTTGAGAATCGGTCTTGGTTATTTGGTTTTCTCCTGCACAGTTATTGCATCACTTTTCCCTGACAACACAACAGTGAATAGAACAGTAGTAGGATTGTTTTTATCATACAGGACATTTGGAAGGCACTGGATGCCTTAGCTTACTTAATGTCAGAGTCTGGAGAGAACCCTTCTAAATGTTCTTTCTTCCTTCTTACCATCATGGTCTCATTTAGGTTAATGCCAAAGATGATGAAGGTGTCCTTGTTGGATCCTGGGACAATGTCTATGCCTATGGTGTCCCCCCATCAGCCTGGACTGGAAGTGTTGACATTCTGTTGGAATACCAGAGTACAAAGAATCCAGTCCGGTATGGTCAGTGCTGGGTTTTTGCTGGTGTTTTTAATACATGTAAGTAAAAAATTGAGTAACTTTTTTTTTTCATTTCTTTTCAGCGTAACAGAATTCATAGTTTTACACCACACCCAGTGCTCCATGCAATGCGTGCCCTCCATAATACCCACCACCTGGCTCCCCCAACCTCCCACCCCCCGCCCCTTCAAAACCCTCAGGTTGTTTTTCAGAGTCCACAGTCTCTCATGGTTCATCTCCCCCACCCAATTTCCCTCAACTCCCTTCTCCTCTTTTTTAATGTAAAGAGAATTTTACTTCAAGACATTTTATCTATAAACTGGCAAAGAGACCCAGCAACCCTGTTAGCTCTCTAGAATTTATAGATGGCTATTCTGGGATATAGTCAATGCATAATTAAATTGTACTGGGCCAAATATGCTCATAGTTTCTCTTTGACTGCAGAATCTTTGTAGAAAGAATGATGGACTATTTCCTACATAATCCATCATTCAACACCCAGAGAAATGGGGGTCCTGGGTCCAAGAAATGATGTGAGGGAAAGGATATGCCATTTTCTTTTCAGTAACCTCTCACATTTTAAAAAGATTAAATTAACAAAATTTAAAATAATAAATAATAATAGGTATATACTGCTTATTAAAGTGTTATAAATATGTTATATGTTATAAATATGTTTAACAGCTTGTTGTTTACCACATTGTTTACCACTGAGAAATTTTATAAATATATGCACTTAATTTTTACTCTAGCTGTGGGAGAGATTGTGAAAGGTGGTTTCAACTCCGTTTTTACATGGGAATCTCAACGCCCATGAGCAATTACATATCAGAACTTAATGAACAATCTTTACTCCCCACTTTCCCTTCTGGTTTTTAATCTACCCAACATCTAATCTATAGAGAAAAACATATGGGAACAGAATTAGTCTCTTCAGCGTCATGCATCATTTTTTGAAATGCCACTTGCCTGTCTAGGACCAGACTATATTATTGTTAATTCAATGAATATTTTTAAAAATACATTTATTTCAGTATATCTTCATCATTGGTAGTGATTTTCATTCACTTGCCATTTCTACAGCCTTGGAGAAAACATTAAGCTCAAGTTGAAGTGTCCTTTCTGCTTGCTCCTTAGTAAAGAATGTTTTACCTAGTTAGCATTTTTCTTTTAATCAGAAAAATCAAGGAGGGGCTGGAGGTTGGAAGCCAGGATGAGGCTACTTTTTTACAAATGATCATGAAGCCTTGCAGTTTTAGCTCAAAGTTGTAACAGTCCAAGATTAGTTAGTGATCCAAGTGGGAAGAAATTACTCCTCTTGTGCTTTTGTTTTTCTATGGTATTAAACTGAATAAGATTATTTTCTTAGCCAGTTGAATATATTCAAGGGATAAGGGAATATATTTCCTGAGAGCAATAAAGTCCAGTGTATGTTTCCTAGGTGTGTTGGTCTCTGAGGTTCCAGATAGAAGCTGAAATTCATGATGAGCTAACGATTAGAGGTAGCCACCACCCCCCTCCCCGTTCTCAATCCCACACTATGTAGAGGGTGCCTGATGGGAGCAGTCACTCTTAGGAAATGCTTCCAGGAAAACAGAAAAGACCTTCTGCCTTTCCTCCAGCTGTCTACAATTTCACTATCCCACAGTAATTCCTTCGGGCTTAGAACCAGGATAAAATAGTGAACACCTTCCAACCACTTATGCCTTTTATATGAAAAGGTCATCAGATCTATTCCTGAAAACAGGCTTTGGTGGTAAGTTACGAGAAAACAGAAGAACATGTGTGGAAGTCAGAGTAAGAATGAACCCCAAGAGGGAAGTGGGAAGGAAGGAGGTACAGGTGCCCCAGCATTAGGCTTCATCTGTCTTAAAATTATGAGGTCAGGCAAAGTCTGGAGCAATTTTCATTTTGTGAATTAGTGGTAAGCCAGAAATAGAACTAGAGTGCCAATCATCTTACTGGTAAAACTGTGACTTGAATAGGGTCTGTGAATCAATACAGGAAGATGGAAGTAGGAAGCAGGTGGTGGCTGCCATCATTTTTGTTTGGGGTATTAAGATAAAGTCAGATAATGAGGACACTTGAATGCTACCAGACTCAAGTTTGGACTTCCAAGGTTGTTCTATTGAAGAAGGTGGATAGCCTTTAGTTAAAAATGCTAAACTATTCTGAAGAAAAAAAGGCAAGCCAAGTCATTAATCTTAAAATTGTCAGCTGAATTATTTTCAATGAGCCCTGATGTCTGGCATCCTGGGAGCAAGGGAGGGCATTTGGATTGAGTTTAATCAATAGGTACATATGGCAAGAGATGCATCCAGGTAATTTATTATCTAGCAATTAAAATGAATCTGTGGTGTCACCCTCCACCAAGTGTCACAGGAGTAAATTCCAGCCAGGAGAGCAAACCCCACTGAGGACCTCTATTATAACTTCGTATTAGCTGAGGTTTTGGGTTTTTTTTTTTTCAGTTAAAAATTTTTTTATTCATTTCAGAGGTAGAATTTAGTGATTCATCATTGCATATAACCCCCAGTGCTAATTACATCAAGTGCCCTCCTTAAAGCCCATCACCCAGTTACCCCATCCCTCACCCACCACCCCTCCAGCAACCCTCAGTTCGTTTCCTAGAGTTCAGTGTCTCTTATGGTTTGTCTCCCTCTCTGATTTCATCTTATTTCATTTCTCCTTACCTTCCCCATGTCCATCTATTTTTTTTTTCTTAAATTCTACATATGGGTGAAATCACGTTGTATTTGTCTTTCTCTGGGGCACCAGAGTCCACTAAGCCTCTGACTGTGACTCAGATCTTGATCTCAGGTCCTGGGATCAAGCCCTGCATTGGGCTCCCCACTCAGCATGAAGTCTGCTTATCCCCCTTTCTCCCTCTGCCACTCTCCCTATTTGTGCTCCTTCTCTCTCTCAAATAAATAAATAAAATCTACTTGAGTTTTTAAAAAAATTTATTTTCAGGAACACAGTCCTATTAGATGGACTAAAATAATACTACTTAAGTGATTGTATGATTAGCAACTAAACAATTAGAACCCCATTATTGGGATTTTAGTCCTTCTATTCCATTAACTTTTTTTTCTTCTTTAATTTTTTTTATTTCTTTTCAGCGTAACAGAATTCATAGTTTTACACCACACCCAGTGCTCCATGCAATGCGTGCCCTCCACAATACCCACCACCTGGCTCCCCCAACCTCCCACCCCCCGCCCCTTCAAAACCCTCAGGTTGTTTTTCAGAGTCCATAGTCTCTCATGGTTCATCTCCCCCTCAATTTCCCTCAACTCCCTTCTCCTCTCCATCTCCCCATGTCCTCCGTGTTATTAATTCTTAATGAACACATAGCAAGGTTTCTGTCCACAGTCCCAAAGCTTGACAGTACTCTCCCTTCTTCAGTATGGAACATTTGAGGATAAAACATGCTCAAAGGGCTTTTCTTTTTGGTAAAGAAGGAAGTCCTTTATGAGAAGGAATTGTTCACTATGTATATATTAAATTTTGGTGATGGGTTTAGCTGTGGCCTGTCCTTTCCTGCAGTTTTGCGATGCCTTGGGATACCAGCAAGAGTTGTTACCAATTACTTCTCAGCCCATGATAATGATGCCAATTTGCAAATGGACATCTTCCTGGAAGAAGATGGGAACGTGAACTCCAAACTCACCAAGGATTCAGTGTGGTGAGTTTGAGTTACAAGGGCACTTGCTGATATCAAATTAGAGTAACATTATACATTAACCACAAGACAGACTGGGTCTAATGTATCTTTCCCTTCCATGTTAAGGGCTGTTCAATACCATAGGCAAAAATGTCTGATTGGCAGAGATTGTTTTTAGTGAATGAATGAGAATTGTTACTGAACAGGCAGTTTGCGTTTCTAGTAATAAAGATCAACCATTGCATTACGACGGCAACCCCTGGTAAGGGCCATGGTTTTAGCTATGCCTTCAGGTGAGAGTCCATACTAGCTTGTCTCTACTTTAGTATGAAAATATTATGGTGAGGGGCAGAAATAGTAGAGTCGAGTATTCTCTACGTCAGGACTCCAGGAATAATATAGCTAACACTTATTAAGCCCTTACTATGTACCAGTGTCTGTGTGTACATGATTTCATCTTATTCTTTTAACAGCTGTATCATGTGGGTGCTTATTAGTATCACCATTTACATAAGAGGAAACTGAGACCCAGAGAGGTTAAAGCAATTTGCTCAAGGTCACACATCTCATAAGCTGAAAATAAAACCCATGTGAATCTGACCCTTAACCACGATTTTTTTTTTTTGCCTTTGCAGTATGAGGTTGCTCTTTAATTTTTTAAAAAATTTACTTTTTTATTTTAGAGAGAGAGGGAGAGAAAGAGTGTGCAAGTAGGGAGTGGGGGAAGAGGGAAAGAGAATCGTGAACAGACTCCTTGCTGAGCATGGAGACTGACCTGGGCTCATCTCACAACCCTGAGATCATGATCTGAGCCAAAATCAAAAGTCAAATGCTCAACCAAGTGAGCCACCCAGGGGTGCTTGGGAGTGTTCTTTGAATGTAAAGATGTGGTTCTTCGTGACTCGTGACCTCATCTTTCAAACAGAGATAGGAATGAGAGTAAAGTTACAATTGTCATTAATACCAACCACATCTTTCTTTCACTGCCCTGAGTAGGTGCACCACAGCTGGCCTCGGGGGGTTTAAGATCCCAGAGAAATTTCCTATGTTCATGGGACCTACTCTGTCCAAAACTATATTCTAAAAACAGGAGAAAAAGCCCAAATGTAAAGGCTATTTATGAAAGTCTAAATGGGGGAAATTGCCAGGCATTGAACTAGTTGGAATCTCCAAGCCAAAAGTGTGTCTACTATGGTTGTTCTGTTTAAGTAATAAATCGAAAACACTGTCAGTTGTAAAAGTATCCAAACGGGGATGGGAGGAAGTTAAAAGCTCATTTGAAGAGACATTAAAAGTTAGAAGTGCCTTTACTCCCCCGTGTTACAGGAATGAATCGCAGTGGTAGGAGCAGTATTAACTTGCCACTACTGGTAAACGCTCATTGGAGGATGTGGAAAGAAGGAAATCAGGGAACTAGTAGCAGTGTGGTACTATGAAAAAAAATAGTGCAGTTCATTTGAAGGGAATGAGCTGAGGAATGGTAAGCCAGAGAGTACAGGCACCTCACCTCTGTAAAATTGAACAGCAATTTAAAGCATCATTTAAGCCCTTGGAATTACAGTATAGCATCCCTACATGTATATGGAATTTAAACAAAAAAAGACCAAATAGCTGCCCTAAAAGCCTTTTGTGACAGTAGAAAATGGCAAAATGAGAATTATTTGGTATTCTGTACTTTGTGCCTTTTCTTACACACACACACACACACACACACACACACACACGCTTAATGCCTTAGTAGCCAACCGAAGTTCAAAATTATTCCTCCCTATTCCTTGATCTAAATGCTTTCACCATGAATCCCCATGGACACCCTAACAAATAACCCCACAAGGCCCTTAACAAAATTGATAATTGTGAAGCTGTTAGATCTTGCTCTTGGTAACCCTTTACTCTTTTGGCTTCCTACTCTGAATTCCTTTCCCTGTCTCTGTCAACCTTTGCTCCCTCATTGCCTTCCACAAATGTCCCATCACCCTGGGACCATGTTCCCTGCTCTGGGAGCCTCACCCATCCTCCACCACCAGACCACTGCCCTAGGCTCCTCTTCCCTCCCCTTGCATGACTCATGGTGGGTTTTCAACATATGGTGACTGACGTCTCACTAGCTGATGTGAACCCAACTTGGGACACGTCTGACCATGGAGCACAAAAATTGAAGGGATCAGTCAGGTCTGAGTCCAAAGCTTGGCTCTGTCAATAACCAGCTGTGTGACCTTGGGCAAGGAACAACCTCTCTGTGCCTCTTTCCTCCTCTAAAGTGGAGATGACAGAATTTCCTATTTCACTCAGCCCAGAGCAGAGCATAACAGGTGCCTAATGAATGTTAGCTGTCTTTATTGCCTTCATTATTAGTCACACAGCTGGAATTTCTTGGAGGCAATATGTTGCCATCAACCTAAGCACATTGAAGCAGTCAGAAAAGGGGTGTCCCATGTCCTAAGATGACTGTGCCATTTCTGTACCTTTGGGGTATTTTTAAAACAAAATCAGAAATGTGTGTCTCCCCCACACACACCCCAGTGCAAACACTAGTGGACCCTACAAACTATAAATGTTCCATAAAACCAAAAGAATCTCTAGGACCCTCAGGCTCTGGCTTTGACAGTACTTGCTCTGTGACCTTGAGAAAATGACTTCACCTCTCTGAACTTTGGGTTCTTCATCAGTTGAATAAGGGTAAACATTTCCTGATGGGGTAGCTGTGACAATTAAATGAGGTAATACCACAGTGCTAGGCCAGAGGGTGCGCTCCCCTGTGACTACTAATGAGATTAGTAATAGCCTTGGGTGAGAAGCTGGAGCTGCTTGAACTATAGATTGGCAAGCAAGGGAGGGGGAGGGGCTGAAGGCTGACAGCAGCTGAGGTGAGGGCAGGGAGGATTTGGTGGGCATCAGCTGATCACTGAGAGGACAGCACAGCATGGCCAGGAAAACATGGCGTAACAGATTTCCTAGCAGTGGTCTCAGGGGCAAGTGGCCTCCCCCAAGACCCAAGACTCACTTCCCTCCACAGGCTCCAGTCAGACAAACTCGCCCCAACTCCCTCCTAGTTTGTGCATGGCTCCTGCGCTCTCTTCCCTGCCCCCTCCTCTCTTTCTAAAGGCAACCATGAGAACGACTTCTTGGTTTCTCTGTCTTGTGCTTCCACCATCTCTTTCACATGGAGGTAACCTGATGGTACACAGTTTGTGGTGAGTTAATTTGTCCAACTGGGTCTCTGTGACTGAAAGTCGTCCTCTTTCCCATGACTCAGCCAGGTCCAGTGTGGCCAGGGCAGAAGTAAACCAGTACAAAGGGCTCAGAGAGCCAGTGCAAGAATGCTTTCAAGGGCATATTATGTGCTGCACTCCCCAAGGCCAGGAGGTGAGGGGCGCAAAGCATGGATTTCAGCCGGTGCTCTGACTTCTTCTCCCTCTAGCACCACAGACCACGGAGGGCTGACTGCTTATGTGCCTGCCTCCCGGTTTGGCACCTCGGGTCCCTCCATGGTGAATTTCAGGAGGAGCAATTTTGCAGAGTGGACACACTGTTGATGCCCACCAAGGGAAGAGTCCACTTCTTAGGGATTCAGGAGAGGGAGGGGCCAAGGAACCTTAGAAGGGCACAGCTGGGCAGAGTAATTGGACCTCACCGTCGCAAATGAAATTCTGAGTGGACCAATGCAAGGTAACATATCCTGGAAGGAGCAGTTTAAGCCTCCTATCCCCCATGTGCTGATGGGTTTTGAATTACGTGTAACCTCTGGAGGAAGGCAACTATGAATCACTGCGGACAGTTTAATGAAGATGCTTGCACAATGTTTAGCTGCAGCGTGAACAGTGAATAGGGAGATGGCGGTTCGTTGAGGAGGGAGAACACGGCTCACTCCGTGGGCAGGGGTAAAGTGTCAGTTTGGCCTCACCTTGCAAGAACTCAGTTTGATCACCTCATTATACGACGATCACAGTGGAAATGGAAACAATTTTAAAAGAAAGGGATGGTGGCACTTACTAGTGTCATGAAGGTATTTCAGTGAAAAGCTCTTCTCCTTCTAAATGAAAGCATTATCCTGTGTCCTTTTTGCTGGAGAGGATGTAGTCAGATTTGATGATTCTGGGTGAAAGAACTATGCCCACCTCTTGGCTGACTCCCACCAGACAGCAGCCCCCATGGGGGAGAGCAGTGTCTGATCTAATTTGTTTTTGTTTTTGTTTTTGTTTTGTCAGCAGGTAACAGGGTGCAGGGCGTAGAGCAAGAACTTGATAAATGGAATTGGTTGGAAAAATTTCTGATGCTCATTTAACTGAATAAAGGTCATTTAATTCATTCAACAAACACTGTGGTGCACTATTATGTCCAAATACCAGATTCTAAGGATTCAGAGAGAAGTTAGAGTCACTACCCTTGAGGAGCTTGATCCAATGTTCGTGGGTGAGACAACCACATATAGAACTCTAAAAAATGTAAGGTAGGTCGTAACATGAGGCAGGAGGCGTGGAGGTGAGGGGAAGGGGTTTCCATCCTAAGCCCAGAGGAGCAAAGGGAAAGGCTGTTCACATGGGAAGTGGCCATGGACTCAAAGCCATTATCCCCCCTGCAATCTTCTGGTTGTGCTATTCACAGACGGAATGCCTTAGGAAATGACCTTAGCTCACAAATGAAATTCAGGGGTTTGTGTATAAAAGTCAAAAGCACTGAGATGAGACAACCAGAGATCAATCTGCTTCAAGGACCCAGCAGGAAGGAATGAAAGCTTATGCAGAGTTAGTCTATATTCTTATGATCACAGTTGTTGAATATCAAAACTCGTTCTAACTCATCTTCCAGCCCCTTGCCACTCCTTCCTTTACAACATCAAGAACAGCTGGCTCTTTGCCCACCATCCTGAAGGAGCTAATGCCCCCAGGCTGTGCATTCAATGAGGAGCAAATGGAGTTAATACTATTTAGGGGCAGGGATGTACCCTTCTATCCTTCCTTCCATGTTCTCCACCTATCACGCCCTCTCCTCCTTCTCTACCCTCTAGGCACTGAATCCTTTTTTTTAAAATTATGTAATGTTAGTCACCATACAGTACTTCATTAGTTCTTGATGTAGTGTTCCATGATTCATTGTTTTCATATAACACCCAGTGCTCATCACCACATGTGCCCTCCTTAATACCCATCACTGGGCTAATCCATCCCCCCACCCGCCTCCCCTCTGAAACCCTTTGATTGCTTCCCAGAGTCCATAGTGTCTCATGGTTTGTCTCCCCCTCTGATTTAACCCCCTTTAGTTTTCCCCTTTCTTCTCCTAAGGTCCTCTATGCTCTTCCTTATGTTCTACATATGAGTGAAACCATATGATAATTGTCTTTCTCTGCTTGACTTACTTCACTTAGCATAATCTCCTCCAGTTCCATCCATGTTGATGCAAATGGTCGGTATTCATCCTTTCTGATGGCTAAGTAATATTCCATTGTATATGTGAACCATAGGCAGTAATCCCTGAGTCCTTTAAAATAAACCCACCCCTCACTCTTAGTTTCAGAGGGGCCAACAGCCAACAGTGCTCCAGATTCCCTCTTGGAACCAACAGATTTGAGACCCTATGACTCCTTTTTGTCCAGCTTCTTTTTTTTTTTTTTAAGATTTTATTTATTTATTTGACAGACAGAGATCACAAGTAGGCAGAGAGGCAGGCAGAGAGAGGAGGAAGCAGGCTCCCCGCTGAGCAGAGAGCCCAACGCAGGGCTCGATCCCAGGACCCTGGGACCATGACCCGAGCTGAAGGCAGAGGCTCCAACCTACTGAGCCACCCAGGCGCCCCTTTTGTCCAGCTTTTAAGCCTCTCCCTCATGTGCCCCTTTCCATCCTGAACACATTCCCAGGGTAGTTGTTCATTTCCTGACAATGGAGCTTCAAGTTGGGTGGGTGGAAGCATGAACTGTCCATGCTCTCAGGATGTGAGGAGAAGGGGGCTGAACACGTGTGTATATGCAGGCCCATAGCTGACTGGTCTGCTTCTCAGATTCTGGTTGATTAGCCAACTGACAGATGTAGAAACATCCTAACTCAGAGTTTTAAACATTTTATATGATATCAAAGATAATTATAAAAACCATGAGTACTGTAACAATTAGCAAGTATTTATTTCCTTTTCATTTGGAATTAAGTAGGGTTGATTAAACCGGCTTTTTACAATTTAATTTTTTTCAAATAATTGTGAACTAGCAAATATGTATTTCTCACTTTCAGTTCAATGTTACAACAATCTAAGAATTAGTCAGTGATCCACATGGAAAGTAATCACAATTTTATTCTGTTTTTCCCCAGGGCATTATGGAAAAACACCAAATCAAGTCAAACTATTCTTGTATTTTTGCCCTCCCTCTCTCTCTCCATGGTGCAAGGCAATATGATTAGCTCTGCCACTAATTAGCTGGGTCACTTCGGGCAAGTCGCTTGATTTCTCCGGACCTTAATTTTCTTTTATGTAAATGGATGAGTTCAGTCTTAATGAGCTCTAGGGTCATTTCTAGCTCCCCAAAATTTTTTAAATAAATATCACTGTTCTTCCAGAAAGGCCCTTCCTCCCTTATACAGCGGGTTCTACCACTTGCTCTGTGTGAAGAAGACCTACTCACATGCACAGGGTCAGCTAGGATCCACCCACTCACATATAAGTGTCGCTTTGCAAACTGACTTCACATCAGCTCCTAAGGAAAGAAAAAAAAAAACAAAAACAACAAACAAAAACAAAAATCAAGCACATACCACAAAAAAATCTTGTAGCTGTAATTTCTGGCCTCAGTGGATCTGGTTCTTTAAAAAAAAAATTCCAATGTCCTTCACCCTTGCTGGAAAGAGTACAGCCGTTATTGTTTTATTTTTCTTACTTCAAATGCAAAAAAAAACCCAAAAACAAAAACAAAAACTCTGCTGTAGTGGGTAGTATTGAATCTATAAACAAAGCTCTTTTGAAGCAAGTTTTAGAGCAGAAATTAAACAGCCTTCACACCTAGGAATCAGCACTGGATACCATACTGACCCTAATTCTCATTGCAGTCTCTGCCCTTGACATAGGGGTTTTGACCATTGTAGGCGTGTTTTTGAAATTTAAATCAATCTGTCTTGTTGTAGATGTTCAATATGTTCCAGCTAGTTAGACTTTCATGTTCTTATATCACACTAAGTTTTAATTACTGTATATGCAAAAAAGATTATACAAAAATGAATTCCAAATAAAAAGGCAGAGAAAATTTTCTGAATATAAACCCAAGTGCTTAAACATGTTTAAGGGTTTGTAAAATTAACCGGTGATTCATCTAGGTTGCCAGTTTTGAACATCTACCATAGATATTTCTTTTCAAGTAGATTATCTTGTTAACCACAATGCTGTCAGCCAAATTGTTTTTGAGGAAATCCCCTAAAACAAGATCACAAGCTCTGTTACTAAAGAACTAAGAATATAAGCTCTGAATCTATAGCAAAGTCTTGAAGAAAGGATGGAAAAAGTTATTTGCCACCTCCAAAGAACCAAAATGCCTCATGCTTATGGAATGCTTTCACTGTGCCAGGTCCTGATCTAAGTGGGTGACATGTAGTAACTCATTTAACATTTTTAACAACCTGTTAGGGTACTTGCTATTATTGTCCACATCTATAGATGAAGAAATTGAGGCACGCAGTAACCTAACCACAGTTACCAGCTGAAAAGTGGCAGAGCCTGAATTACAAATCCAAGGGTGTTGACCCTAAAGCCTACTTTTTTTTTATAACAGCTTTATTGAAATATAATTCACATATCAGTAATTATAAAATTGTGTTGCTGGGCTTGTAATGTAGAAAGATGTAATCTGAATTACAATAATAGTACAAAGGACGGGGGAAATGGAACAAAGTTTTTGCATGCAGTTGAAAATAAGTTGGTATTAATCTGAATTAGAATTCTCAGATTGTTAGGTATAATCCCCAGAGAAACCACTAAGGAAAAACTGAAAAATATACAGTAAAAAGAAACAGAAAAAGAATTAAAATGGTACATTAGAAAATATCTTTTTACACAAAATAAGGAAGTAATGAAGAATAGAGGAAGAAAAAAACATAATACCGATAGCAAGAAATTTGCAAAATGGCAAATGTAAGTCGTACTTACCAGTAATTAGATTAAATGTTAATGAATTCACATTCACATATTAATTCACATATTAATATTAAGATTTGTTTTATGGCCTAACATATGGTATATTCCAAAGAACGTTTCATTTCCCCTTGAGAAATGTGTATTTCTTTGTTGTTGGGTGGGATATGTCATAGCCATCCATGAGGTCTGTTGGTTTATTGTGTTGTTTTAGTCTTCTATTTCCTTGCTAATCTTCCACCTGTTTGTTATGTCTGTAATTGAAAATGCAGTATTGAAGTCTCCAAAGTTTATTTGTTAAATCATTTTTGTTCTGTTTGCTTGTGTGTTTTTATTGAGGTATAATTGACATATTACTTTCAGGTGTGCAGTAATGATTTGTGTATATTGTAAAATGATCACCACAGTAAGTCTAGCTAATATTTGTTGGCATGCATAGTTACAAAATGTGTGTGTGTGTGTGTGTGTGTGTGTGTGTGTGTGTGTGTGTCTGATGAGGACCTTTAAGATCTTACCTACCAACTTTCAAATAACTGGAAATTTGTACCTTTTGACCCCCTTCACCCATTTTGCTTACTCCCTACTCCCACATCTGTTTGAATTGTTAAATTATCTATTTTCCCTTCAATTTTGTCAGTTTTGCCTTTTTTTGTATTTTGGGGCTCTCTTATTAGATATAGATATGCTAATGATTGTTGTTTTCCTAAAGCATTACCCTTTAATCATTATAAAATGTCCTTCTGGAAAAAAATGTCCTTCTGGGTGGTATGCTCAACTAATGAATCATCGAACATTATATCAAAAACTAATGATGTACTATGCCTTGGCCAGTTTAATGTAAATTTTTTTAAAAAGTCCTTCTTTGCCTCTAGTAACAATATTTGTCATAAAGTCTATTTTGTCTGATATAAATATAGCCACTCCAGTTATCTTTATGTTCTATTTGCACAGTTTATGTTTTTCTACCTTTTTACTTTCAACCTATTTGCAACTTTGAATATGAAGTGTATCCCTTAGATACAACGTACAGTTTTGTTTTCCATCTTGCTGATCTCTGCCTTTTGATTTTAGTCTACTAATGTTTAATGTAATTACTGATAAATAGGGTTTATATCTGCAATTTTGCTATTTCCTTTCCATATGCATTATGTCTTTTTTCTTCCCCTATTCCTTCATTACTTCTTACTTTGTGTAAAAAGATATTTTGTAGTATACTATTTTAATTCTTTTTCTGTTTCTCAGGTTTTTCCTTAGTGTTTCCCTGGGGATTACAATTTAAAACCATCATTTGAAACAACTTAGTTCATAATAATACCAATAAATTTCAGTAGCATACAAAAACATTGTCCCATTCCCCTTGCCTTTTGTTCTGTTACTGTAATACAGAATGCATCTTTCTATATTATAAGCCCATCAACACAATTTTATAATTACTGCTTTATAAAGCTGTGTTTAAAATCAGAGGAGAAAAGAATTCAAACAAATATAAATTTATACTGTTTTGTCTATTTCTCTATGTAAGTTACCTTTGCCTTCTTTTTTAAAGGGCAGTGTTTGCTAGATATACAGTTCTTATTTAATTTTTCCTTTCAGCAATTTGAGTACATCATTCCACTGCCTTCTAGCTTCCGTGGTTTCTGACGAGTAGTTAGTTTTATCCTACTGATGAACTCCTATAGATAATGAATCATTTTCCCATATTGTATTCAAAATTCTCCTTTGTTTTCAGCTTTTGACAGTTTGATTCTGAGGTATTTAGGTGTATATATCTCTGAGTTTAACCTTTTTGAAATTTAACTTCTCAGGTGTCTATATCAATGTCTTATCAAATTTGGAAAGTTTTTAACTATTAGTTTTTTCAAATATTCTTTCTGCTCCTTTCTCTCTTTCTTTTCCTTCAGGGACCTTCACTATGAGTATGTTGGTACTCTTGATAGTGTCCTACATGTCCCTGGGGCTCTGTTCATTTTTCTCCATATTTTTTCATTTCAATTTACTTATCTTCAAGTTCACTAATTCTTTCTTCTTTGTGTCTACCCCAATATACTTCTGAGACCCACTAGTGAATTTTTGAATTTTTCATTCTAGTTATTATATATTTCAGCTCCAGAATTTCTATTTGATTTCTATTCATAATTATTATCTTTTCATTGATATCCTCTGTTTGATTAGACATTATTTACATGGTTTTCTTTAGTTTTTGAATATGCTTATAATACCTGATTTAAAATCTTTGTCTAGTAAAACCAATGTCTTGGTTTCCTCAGTGACACTTGACTGCTTTTCTTTTCTTTTTTTTTTTTTTCTGTGTATGGACCATATTTCTTTGTTTCTTTGTGCATCTTCCATTTTTAAAAAAACAAGTGCTCGCCATTTTAAGCAATACAATGTGACAGCTCTGTAAATCAGATTTCCTGCTCCCCAGAGTCTTATGGATGTTTGTAGGGTTGTTGCTGCTGCTACTCTTTGTTTAGTGACTTTCCTGAACTAATTCTGGAAAGTCTGTATTTTTATCATGTGTGGCCACTGAAGTCTCTGCTGGGTTAGCTTAATCATCAGTTAGCAACTGGACAGAAAATTTCCTTAGTTAATTGAATTAAGAAGTCCTCAATCCTCAAGGAGTTCTTTGTGTGTTGGGGGAATGTCATCAATGATCCACCAGTAAATTTGCAATTCTGCTGTAGCTTTTACATCCTGTTTGCATCCACCATATCTCAAGGTCACTAAGAGGTGAGAGATTAGAACCCTCTTAGGGCATTCCTGGCCATGCTCACTGACCTGCACATCTGTGTAGCTATCCAGACTCTTAAGAGTATGTCAGAGTTGTTCAAAGCCCGCTATGGACATCTCCGTCCTTAGGTTTGCCTTTTAAGTTCTTTGGGGGGGGGGCAGCCTTTTATTATTACCAATTGGTATCATTCCTTAAGGCAGCTGTGATGTTAAACAGTCACTTCTAATTGTTTTGAAAAACAGTCTTTGGGTAAGGCTATTTGCACAGAGTGAATTCTGAATCTAATCAAATAAAAAGAAATCCTGAGAATGGAGTTTTCAGAGAACCCCCAGACAGGTTAGTGGCAATTCTTTGGAGATGGGGCTTTTAGAGAGTTCCAAACCCAATTTTCCCCCCTTAATTTGTTGCTAGGTTGCAAGTTTTTATACCGTAATTGTGAGGCTCTTGACTTTCATGACTACTGTGGAGCTATGGAGAGGAGTGGGGTAAGGCAAATTCCAATGCTACAAAGCTCACTATTCTTAATGAGATTCATTTGTTTTTGTTGAATAAGTTCCATCTCAGATTATTGTAAGTCTTTGATTCATTCCCAGAGTTCTGGAAAAGTTGGTTTGATCATGTTTCCTGACATTCCCATTGTTTTTATGAAGGAACAGTTTCTTGGAAGTCCTTACTCTGTCATTTTAGAAATGTTTCCTTGGAGCACACTCTTAACCACAACACAAGTGGTTCCAAATTAGGAGTCTACCACACTCCTTGAAAGTTTTACATATTGTAGTAATATTTAAGTATCTAGTGTCATCTTCCTGACATCCCATTGAAAAAACATAATATTTTATGTATATCCTTTTACTTCTTTATTTCTTTTGTACATTATAGGGCATTATATTGCTCTTTTAGAAATTGTATATAAAAAACTATCTGTGGATTTCATTTCAGTACAATAAAGAGATGTTATAAAATATTTATTTTAAAACTAGGAAGGGGGGACGCCTGGGTGGCTCAGTTGGTTAAGCGGCTGCCTTCGGCTCAGGTCATGATCCCAGCGTCCTGGGATCGAGTCCCACATTGGGCTCCTTGCTCGGAGGGGAGTCTGCTTCTCCCTCTGCCTCTGCCTGCCACTCTGCCTCTGCTCGCTCTCTCTCTCTCTCCCTCTCTCTCTGACAAACAAATAAATTTTAAAAAATAATAAATAAATAAAAACTAGGAAGGGACATTGTTTTTTGAAGGTTGAAAATCCCTTCACTAGACTCTCTTCCCATTCCTATCATAGTCCTGAAGAATATATGCAAAGAGGCCTGAAGCCCTATTCTACTCAAGATCCACTTTAAAGGAAAAAAAGAGGGAGTTTAAGAGGTTGAAAAAAATCAGAGGTTACTACAAATACCTCTCAGGAAATTAGAACAGAAAAGAAAGTGGGAGCCATTTGATAAACCACATAGAAAACAGTAAGGTATTTTCCATAATGAGAAAAATATCATGTTTTGGTTAATCATAAATTCTGCCTAAAAGTCATCATATATACCATTCAAATTTTGCCAGCTTTCAAATGATTAGAAGCTAATAAAATAAACACCATATAGACTATATTGAATCTATTAATTTCTTTTGATGATTAATAAGAGCTCTAGAAAAACCTTATATAAATAAGAGCTATCAACCTTAGAATATTATACTTATAAATAGCTTTATAATACAAAATGGTGATTTTGGTACCTATTTAAACTATTGGCTATATATATATTTTTTTAAGATTTTATTTATTTATTTGACAGAGAGAGATCATAAGTAGGCAGAGAGGCAGGCAGAGAGAGGGGGGAAGCAGGCTCCCTGCTGAGCAGAGAGCCCGATGTGGGGCTCCATCCCAGGACCCTGAGATCATGACCTGAGCTGAAGGCAGAGGCTTAACCCACTGAGCCACCCAGGTGTCCCTGGTTATAAATTTTTTAAATTCCTTCAATAATTATGGATAAACCTGGCCATAATTTATTATAAACATTTTTATACTTTAGAGTTATCTAAAAAAATATTCTCAAAATCTAATTTTTTCTTCATTTTCAGGTGTGAGATTAATTCCCAATTTGTGATGCCAGAGAGAGTAGTAAAAGGGGAACATGGTCTTATTTTCAAAATGAATCTAGTGCATGGAACCCAGGAGAGTTACAGAGAGCTTTCTGCTAAAAAGTAATGGGAAATCTGGTTCTTATGGATGAGTGGCATATACTTCCTGAGCATTTTAAGGATTATTTATTTTGTGTTTGCCAATTTTTGCCAAATTTAGTTTCATTCTCATCTTGCCCATTTTCTGATGCCACAATAAAAATGTAAAACAGATAATCAAAAGAGGGGAAGCTATCAAAAGAAGAGAAAAAAGTAAAATTTTTAAAAAATCATTATAATAAGGCTGCTATAAAATGCTCTTAATAAATATTCAAGAAATCAGTACCTGAAAGCTTAAGAAGAGAGCAGAAAGGCTCAAGACTAAGGAAAGGCACATCCCCAGAAAACTTTGTAAATGGAAACAAACTTCTTAGGTACTATGATACCGTATATATAATTGAATACTTCTGGGCTGGCATTTATCCAGTATGTACTGGTAGGGACATACAGCATTTATATAGGCTGAGTGTCCTTTCTGATTGGTTGAGATTTCCAGTCGGTTCGTGTCTGTGTCCAAGCAGTTATTAGTTATTTTGATTATTACTCCTTCTATGAATACACTACATAGTTTCGTTTTGGGAATAACAGCACATCCCCAAGCCCACCCCCTTTATCTTCAACACCCCTGATTGGGGTCTTTCATGCTACAGAAGACTGCTTAAACTGATTTCTCAATTAGCTTTGGAGGACCCCTTCCCTGCAAAGGATAAGCAAAAACAAACACCTTCATCACTTCACTTTTTTCTTGGTGGGTAGTTGGTTTCTACAGGGGGTTGTCCTGGTCTCCAGAAGATTGGACCTCCAACCTTTGACTAACAATCCCAGAGAGACTTTAAATGCCCCTTCCTGGTTTCAGCATTTCAACAGCCCCTGTACTGCTCCCATCTCCCAGCTCCATAAAAGATTTCCTCCAGCATACCTCCTTTTCTCTGAATAATTCCTTTTCATTGTTTTGCTTCATTACCTTCCCTAACTGACAAATTTTTTCTTGGTCCAAGCTTTCATTTCTGCTTTGGAATGTCTTGCTAGACAAGCCTCAGAATCCATCAACTTCTCTACACTTCTTTCAACTCCCAGCCCACCCATACCCTCTACCACTGGAATGGCCAAAGCTCAACAATTTCAGGGTTTGCTGTCATTTTTGTCACCAATAGCATTGCCTGTATTAAGAGTATACCAAAAGAGCCTGGGAAGTGGGGTTGCATGCACCTGCCACAAATACACAATTTGCAAGATAGCTAAGTACCTTTCTTCCACTCCCTCCCATTTTTAAAATAAAAGAATTCAAAGATTTGTTTACATTCGAAATTGGCCCAACAAATCTCCTTGAGGGCTTTCAGTCAATCTTATTTCCCTTGAGCCATGACAAAACTGCAGAAACAGGGTTACAGGCCCACACCTCTTTCTTCCCTTGTAGGGAAATGTTCTTGGACAAATTGTAAATGAGACCACCCTGTGGAGCATTTCAGCAGTTAGCCAAGTTAAAGGCAGTAAGGGACTCCTTGCTTAAATTATCCAGTTTATTGTCTTTGAACATCTAACACACAAGAGACACAAAGCCCGTCTTGATTTCAGCTGTGTTCTCTCTCCATTTCTCCATCATCCCATAGGTTCTTGAAACTCCAGATGTGACCTTAGCCAGTGGTTAAAACCAGGGCAGATTTTTAACTGTGCTCTATTTTCTTTTAACAAAAAAATAGTCCACTTATGTGTAGGGGGGGGTGTAGAAATTAGTCCACGTTTATTATAAAAATTTCAAACGTTGCAGAAAAAAATACACAAGTCAGAGTCATCCATCTTCTAACTCCTCATTTTTTATTGCTGCATAACAAATTACCAAAAACTTAGCAACCTAAAACAACACAAGTTTACTATCAGTTTCTCTGGGTCAGCAGTTTGGGCACAAGTTAACTGTGTCCTCTGCTCAGGGCCTCAGATAATGGCAATCAAAATGTTAGGGGAGGCTGTGGTCCATCTGATGTCCAGGACTCTCTTTCAAACTCATTTAGGTTCTTGCAAGGATTCAGTTCCTTGAAGCTATAGAACTCATGGAAGCTTCCATCTTTTACAGGGTCAGTAGGAGAATGTCTCTGCTGCTTCCAGTCTCCAGCTTGCTCTGTCCCTAACCTCTAGACCCAGATTTAAAGGGCTCACCTGATTAGATCAGACCCACCTTGCTAGCTCCCTTTTAACTAACTCGGAGCCCACAGATTAATTATATGAACTACATGTGCAAAATCCTCTTTGCCATGTAAAGTAACATAATCACAGGAGTGATACACCATCCTATTCATAGATTTCACCCACAATCAAGGGGAGGAAATTATACAAAGGTGAAGGTCATTTAAAATTCTGCCTTTCACACATAAGTACACACACAATATGTATTCTGTCTATGATTTTTAAAACTTAATATTCCATAAGTATCTTTCCTGCCTAATATATGTAGATTTGATTTTTATGATTGAATCATATTCTGTTTTGTGTTTCAAAACAGTCATGTACTAGAGAGACTATTTCTGATTTTTCCTTCTTCCAAATTATGCAAAGATGAACATTCTGAAGTACTTGTCTTTGCATCTGTGTGACTATTTGCTACACATAAATTCCAAGGAAAGGGGTTAATCAAAGGATAAACCAAACCAATGCTGTGACGTTCTCCGAAGGTCCCTCAGCAATACATGATGCTGTTTTTCTAGAAAAGCTCTGCCTTTGGTGAAGATTCTGCTGAGATCCTTTGTACCAGTTCTGCTGAGTTATTAGCATCCTTGAAAGGAGTTCTAGAAATCACTAGCTGTCACTGCAGGAAACCTGCAAAAAGTAACATAAACAAAGTAGTGTTCTTCACTTGTCATTCCATCGTTATTCTCCTTCAAAAAAGTTATTTTCAACTTGATTAAATAACTCTCAATGAAATGGGGCTTTACTTTAATTTCTACACTGCTTCTTTAGAAAGTGGCAATAAGAAAACTAGATCATTTTGAAGGTTTCTAACTTTTCTTTTACCTTTAAAGTGACACCATACATTTTGATCGTATAGTGGGAAGTCAAGTTTCAAATGAAGGCTCTGAGAAAATGAATCTTAATAACAAATAAACATATGAAAGTTTAATTACACCTGACTTGGAGATGTCCTATGCTTGCTTGCTAGGAGTTGTCCTTGCCTTTCCATCAAGCAATACTTTCTGAGCACTTTCTAAGGCCTAGCTCTAGGGCTGGGAATGTGTTGGTGAACAAGACAGAGTCCCAGAAGTGAATCAATCCCTCAATGAATGCATAATAAAATTACAGGATGAAAACAGAAAGACTATGACAGATCTAGATAAAGGAACTTTAAAATAACCTTTTAGGAAGCATATATATTCCCCAACCTGCAGACAACCTTGTGGTAAATGGAATTCAGAAATGTCTGTAAATATTAGCCTCTTTCATGGGTGACCTTAAAATGAAAAACAAATGTGTGTACCCAGAAATACTTAACATCCAGCCAAAAGGGAACCCTCATGGCATGAGTGGCCCAGGACACATTTTCCCTGTCCATTCTTGAGCAGAGAGAACAGCATGATTTGAAAAAAAAAACAAAACTCTGTGGCTTTGGAGGTAACATCCTCCCACTCTGTTCACGACGAGCCTGGGAGCCTAGCCATTGGCTTTCTACCCGTTGACTAAGGCCCAGCCTCAACTTGGGTTCTCTATCTGAGATCTGAAACGCAAAGCTTGTTTATCTTGTTCGAGGCTAACCTTGCCCAGGATATTTGAATTTAAATAAGGAGGTTCTGGCACCTATTAATCTAGGGTGGTGGTGTAACAGTGAAATCAAAGCTAGAGCCAGGATTGCTAAACACAGGTTGCCTACACGGATTGTGTAGGAAGCAGGACTACGTCCATTTGGATTGCAAATGTTTCCTTGCTGTTTTCCTGGATCTCTCTGCCTAATGATGCAACTTTCAGTGTTCTGGAGGGAGGCTAACAGTCACGTTTAAACTCACAGTGACCTTCTTTCCAACTTCAGAGGAAAGATACAGGCTCTCAAGCGGGAACCAACCTCGGGTTCCTGTCCAACACCTCCATACCCACATACCCACATACCCACATACCACATACCCACACCTCACTGTCCCTGTGAACAATGCCTCAATCCCCACACCCAGGCAAGGTTTAGCAGTCAACCTCATCCTCCTGCATTCTTGGGATTTGAATGTCCTCTTACTCCATCTCTCTATTCTCTATTCCCACTCCCTGCCCTGGTTCTTCCTCCATAAGCATGATGATCTCTCCTAATGTAAAAATAATCAAAACACTCTTGCCTGTGTTGCATTACCTTCTAGCCATGGTCCTATCTTCTCTTTTTCCCTTCACAACCTAGATCACTCTGAGGAGAGAAACCTACACTGCATCCCTCCATTTCCACACTCTCCTCGTTTAGCTCTGCCCCCCATTCTCCTCCACCATCAGTGAAGACGCCAGCAACTGGTTCAACCCTGAGTGTCTCACAGATATATAAAAATGTCTCTAGGGTTTTGTCTCCTGGGTTTCTCACTGGCTCTCAAGTTCATCACATCCAAAATTGAACTTGTCAGCCACCCAACACACACACCACCCAACCCAAACTGTCCTTCCTTCCTCCTTCATTCAGTCTTGGTAAATGGAACCATCATATTCCCTGGAAACATGAAAGTCTTCCTCCACTCATCCAGCTTTCTCATCTCCACATGCCCCCACCTGCTGATGGCTCCCAGCCATCCCCACGGGAGTGGAGGTCAACTCAGCTCCAAGGCACATCCTGCCTCTCCACCCCCATCTTCCACAAAGACAGATTTGCAAATCTAACTGGCCCAAGAATAGAGTCTAATCATTTGATCTGGGATAAAAGGATTTCACAGTTTCATCCTCCCTTATAGCACAGTTCATTGTTTAAGAGCTTGAGCCCTGGAGCTCTGTCACTAACCAACTCTGTGACCTCAGGCAAGATTCTGAACCTCTCTGGGCTTCCCCTGCAAACTGGAGATAATAATAGTAGTATCTTTCTAATAGGATACCAAAACGTCAGATGTGCTAATATGCATAAAAGTTTTAGAACAGTTCCTGGCACACAGTAAGTGCTGTGCATTTTTGTTAGTTTTGTGATTCCCTAACCACCCTTACCAGCCACCCTTCTCCCCCGTGCACACAAATATGCAAGCATGCTGCCCTCACACCTCGATGAACAGCGTGCCGTCCCCCAAACACACCGTGTGGGCTATTTCATGCCTCTACAATTTTGTTCTTGCTTCTCTTGTTGACTTTCCAAACTCCCAAATTCCCCAGGACTTAGCTCAAATATCACTTTTGCTGTGAAACTTTAGTTCATACCCTAAGGGTTTCCCCCACGGAGACCCCGCTGTACCCCAAATGAATTTCCAGTGCATCACGTCTATGAATAATTTTTAAAAGTCCAAGACTTAACTACTTTTGAGCACTTATCACATGCCAGGTCCTATTCTAAGTGCTTTACACCCATTATCTTGCTTACGCCTCACAGCAAAGCTATGAAATGTTATAATGATTGGTTTACCTTTTCATCATTCCTCCTGGATCACGAGGATCTCTGTGGGCAAGAACCTACGTGTGGGTCAGTCCGGCATCCCTAGCACCTAGCCTGGTACATAAAGGGTACACAGTGAAATTCATACCTCCAAATTGAGCCAATCAAAGAGGAGCCAAACTCAGAGATGAGAACATGTACAAATTCCTGACAATGAAGGAAACTTAAGTAAAGGATGAATGGTAGTTGGAACTGGAATTCATCCATGCTATAGACAAAGACTGCTGTAACTACTTCTCCCCACCGTTAAATCGTTATTACTAGATGAATATTTTCTATAGTGCAGACGGCTTAATGTCCTCTCATTGGTTTCTGTACTGTCATATAATTTCAGGTCTTTCCAAGGACATCATAATACAATTCATGATGACATTTTATTGCATGCTCTTGCCTCAAGGGTCATATGCAAAGTTCTGTAAAGTTTTGGCTTGTGGGTTGCCTACCTTTGATAAAGGGTAAAAAAGACACTCACCCTGACACCTTTTTCTTCTTGGACACCAAATGGAAATTTGCCCAAATTAGAGACAATTATAGTCAGGAGTTAACATTATAGTTTCTATGGCAACAGCCTAAACCCATAAACACAAGCATTTTATTGCTTAATTGTTACAAGAGATCTGCTTCTTATAAATCTAATATGCATAAATATAAACATAAATATAAAAGAAATGCAAAGATATATGTATTTCGGTTTCAATTAACTTTTCTTTTCTACCCTTTTAGCACATAGTATGCTCTGTTTCATTAGGCAGCAGAGGATGGTTAAGACCAAAATTGTTTCATGCACTGGGTGGCCGTGAAACTGATATTAGCAGGAAAGAGAGGTCCAGCTACCTGGTGCCCCCCCAAGGGTGCCAATGGGAATGCATCTGTCCAGCAAACTCAAGTCCAGGATATCTCTGGCGAGTCTTCAATTTAGTTTTTTTTTCCATTCCAGCAACTTGTAGGTAGTGTACTCACAGGAATTCTGGACACCTTTTGATTTCTTGGGGCGTTGACTGGAACGGGAAGTTTAATCTTCCTGGGGTGGTGTTTTCTCAGGAACTACCACTGCTGGAATGAAGCCTGGATGACAAGACCTGATCTTCCCGTTGGATTTGGAGGGTGGCAAGCCGTTGACAGCACCCCGCAAGAAAACAGCGATGGTAAAATTGCATCCTCCCTCAGGGAACTTGTTTCACGCAATCTTTCTTTTGCTCTTAGGGTTGCATTTGATGTGTGGGCAACACTCCCACTGGGAACCAACATCAAAAGTGTGCTTCCTGGGCCCATGTACAGTATTAACAGCCTGTCAATCAGTTTAATTTCATCTCAATGGTCGGCTTTCCCCTGATTATTCTATAACTGGTAAAAAAAAAAAAAAGCGCATAAAACTTAACATATATAATTCATCTACTCTTGCTTTGATAAGCAGTTTTGAAGACAAGAGAAAAATGTCCATGTAGGCACTTTTACTAGGCTCTAAAATATACCTCGGCCCTCTGTGATGCACAGTGATAAGCTATAAGGGAGTAGAGAAAATAAAGAACTCAAAAAATACTTACAGATCTAGTTGTTTTTCCAGAACCTGATTTCTTTTTATGTTGTGTGATTTCTTCCAAAACCTAAGTATGTGGGTATTTATCATCTAATTTGCAGTCTATGCTAAGCAATGAGTGGCAGCTATGACCTCCCCCAGATTTTTATAAAACCACATCACAGGCTTCCATTTCTCTTTAATAGGATGATAAAAATCAGTGGCCTGGGGACATTATGTTTACTTCCTCAGGTGTTGATATGAGATATTGACGTGTGTGTATATATACGTATATATCCATAGACATTCATAACTTATTCATAAGAGACTCATGCTTTATTTATGCTGGATTTTGAGGGAGAATGTTCAACACTTTCTCTGTTCTCAATTATGTATCATGAGGAGATGTCAGAGATGACTAATGGCAGTTAATCTCTTATTTACCAAAGATAGCTGGTTAAAATGTAAAGAACTTTATAAAAGTAATCATGTGCCTACTGACTTCCTGAATGCATGTTGGGCATTGATCGATGTCCAGATTCCCCAATTTAACACTTGACATCCATCCATAATGTCCAAAAACAAAACACAAAAATCAAAACAAACAATAACACAATCACTGGGGACACATTACCATCTCCAGCATTCCAGAGACCGGTGGGAAATGGATCAGTCCTCTGTAAGCAAACAGCTTAGCCTCAGCACAAGCGTCTGAAGGATGTGTTCCAGGTGGGAGACCAGACACAGACATCGTGATGCCCTGTATTTTGGTTTGAGGAGGTATTTCCAATGAAGCCCTCTTGATGACACACATTGGTCATTGGCTGTCTCTGGCCATGGGAAGCATTGGGGCTATATTGGGGCTAATGATGAAGTTGGGAACACTTGCCTCTACAGATCCTATATCTGTATCTGGACAGAACTGGAGAGGACAAACTCACGTTTCCCTTCCTTTGTGTGATGCAGGGATGTATCGGTGTGGCCCAGCCTCTGTTCAAGCCATTAAGCATGGCCATATTTGCTTCCAGTTTGATGCACCCTTTGTTTTTGCAGAGGTAAGTAGTAAGCTGGAAAGAAGTGCCACTTTCTTCCCCAACCTCTTAACACTTGAAAAATAAGACATCAGGTTGTGACTTCTAAATTTCCCAAGTCCGTGGCATGTGTTTCATGTCTACAAAGTTGACTAAACATCATTCCAACCTCCAGGCTCTTAATTCTAAATGTAATTCTTACTTAACATTTTTCTCTCCTTGATGTTTTGAGATTTTCTCCTTGAAAAGCAATTGTGTTACTAACCTTAGTTGAGTTCTTCACACCCATGAAATAGATACCAACTGCTCCTGAGAAATTAAGTGACTAAATGAATCCCTCAACTAAAAATTGGGGGAGACAGTCCATGAATTGAAATTTCAGAGCATACTACTTTACTCCAACACTAACATAGCAGTTCACATAAAAACAAAATCCAGACACACCCCAACCAGGGTCTTAGTCTGGGAAATGCAACCCAGTTCCTGCCACTCCAGGCCATCCATCACTGGGGAGGGAAAGCAGAGCTGCTAAAATAGGGAAGGGAGGGAATGACAGCTAGAAGGCAGCATACTTCATGGGTTGATGGGGAGTAGATGAGGCAGAGAATACACCAAGGAGATCTCTAAAAATCAAATTAAATATAAAGGGTATTGGTAAAGGAGAAGGCTGGGAGGCTGGAAGGCTGAGGACAGGCGGTGAAGAGCAGAGAAATATGTCAGAGGCTAAGAGGCAGGTTTTACCCAGAGTACAATTTCACCAATAAACACACTGAAGTAATGTCAGTTGTATACAGAATAGTTACTATGTAATCACTATGCCTACCACTTGAGACTCTTAGCCACCCTTCAAAATTGGTATTATGATTCTTCCCATTTTACAGAAAGGAAAATTGATGCAGAGTGGTTAATAACCTGTCCACATTCATTGAACTAATAAACAGTCATGCTAAGATCTAAAGCCAGGCAGAGACTGAATGAAACTCGTGTCAGTAACCGCCACACTCTACTACACTGGGATGGATAAATCCCTATTATAAATATGTGGTGGGTACTGTCCTGTAGGGAACTCAGAATCCTATGCCCTTACAAAACTATCCCATTAAACCTCTGACTCTTGGTATTGAGTGATGGAGCTCTTGGACAGGCTCTGCATTCAACCGGAATCTGCTTGAGATTCTCTCTGCCTCTGCTCCTCCCCCTTGTGCTCTCGCTCTCAAATATATAAATAAATCTTAAAAAAGAAATTAGATTCTTGGTGGGAGGTGGCAATACATAGCACACTAAAGGTTAAATAGCAGTTGTACATGAGGCTCTGTGGAGCTAATTGTCAGACGAGCCGTGTAGGTGATGAATGATCTGCATTTCATACATACAGATTCATTAATTGAGGAACCCCGGGTCAGGAACTGAGTGGGACAGTAAAGGCTATAAGACACCATCAGGGAGAGAGGGTGACATGAAGACGGACGACAAGGATACCTGTGTGAGAGCCATAGCGGGTGGACAGGAGCACTGTGGGAGCACATGGAGAGAGGGACAGGGAGGCTCCTTGGAGGGATTAGTGCCTCAGCTGTGTCTTGAGGGAGAGTTTAGAGTTATTCAGTCCAAGTGTATAAGAAAGAAGCTGGAGGAAGGAAAGAATCTGAGGCAGAGGGGACAGTCTGAGCCTCTGAATGGTGTGTTAGGGAAATGACAAGTTGTGCAGGCTCACCGAAGGTGGCATATCCGGGGTATAGCAGATCCGGGCAGAAGGAACTTGAGCCCAGTGGAGCTGGGACTTGAAAGAGGTGGCCCCACGGTCGCCAAACTGTGGAAAGAACCAAGATGCCCTTCAACAGACGAATGGATAAGGAAGATGTGGTCCATATACACTATGGAGTATTATGCCTCCATCAGAAAGGATGAATACCCAACTTTTGTAGCAACATGGACAGGACTGGAAGAGATTATGCTGAGTGAAATAAGTCAAGCAGAGAGAGTCAATTATCATAT